>JAJOOR010002622.1:0-99039 GCA_036250505.1 Solanum acaule | reverse complement strand
TATTTTAAACTCACAATGATATCAAGTTTGAGCATGGAGAAGCATTGGGGACCACAATTTTTTTCTTTGGTGTAGTTTCTTTTTCCGCCCCCCCCCCCCCCCCCGCCCCGGCATAGTGTTTTGCTTCATTTTCCTCATATTCAATATATTCAAAGTACTAATGCATATTGTTCCTATATTGGTTTATAATATAGGATATTTCGCTTCTTCCGCTGGTCGGGGCTAGTTAGTTTGCTCTACTTTGCAGTTGGATTTGTCCTCATGGTTTGAAGGAAAGACCATTATCAATTTTATTCCTTTTTTAGTCTTTTAGTGTTCAGACATTTTTCTTGGTTTTAGGGGTTTTTCCTTGCCACATTGTAATTACTAGAAGTTTTGTCGGACATATTTAATCTCCGTATTTATTTCAAACATGTACTCTATCTTAGTGTTTTTTATGTTATAAGAGTTTGAGACTTATATTTCAATTTCATGTTATGTTCTCTTTATGTATTTCATAGTGTCATACTTGTGTTAAGTGACTTGTTTAGGGCCTCTCATGGTCCTGTTCACCATGTCACATCTTTGTGTACTTTGGGTCTTCACATTTATGCCTATCAAAGAGTTCAGACATAAATTTCATGATTGACGAAAAGGTTCTATTGAAGGTATCACCTATGAAAGGCATCATGAGGTTTAGGAAGAATGTGAAGCTCAGAACTAGGTTTATTAGTCTATTTGAGGTAATACATCACATTAGTGAATTGGCTTTACCTCCAACCCTATTAGTTATTCATCAAGTGTATCATGTTTTGATGATAAAGAAATACCAAATAATTGTTCTAATATGTTCCTTTGGGATTTAGTGTAATTAAATCAAAGTATGCTATTTGAGAAGGAGCTTGAGGCCATTTGAAAAGTGATAGCATATGTGAATGTGAAGTTGAAATATCATCTGGTATAGGAAGCCACCCAAAAGACCAATTTATACATGTGAAGTAGATATCCTTATATTTCTTACTAGTCTAGATACTTTTTATGCTTATATTTGAAGGCCAATATGTGTTTTATTAAGGCATGATGTGTAGCGACCCTACTTTTCACACCACAAGCCTATATGGACATGACCAACACTCTGAACAATTACTAGTCCCAAGCGAACCCTTAGCCTGGATGACTACTGAGCGGAATACTTTACATACATGCGGAAGCTATATAAAAGGGACATTTAAAATCAATTAAAGATATCTCATGCAAAAATCTGAAACAAATCTAAATATAAATAATTTTAATAATAATAAAAATGTTTAAAACTTCTGAATATACAATGCTAAACTAACCCACTAACTTTGTCTATCTATGAAGCCTCTACTAGCGAGGCAGGAGCGTCAGACCCTACATTAGTGAAACAATGTAGGCACAAGTACGCATTAGTACATGGAATGTACTAAGTATGATAGCAATGTGTAAGAGTTATGAAATCATGATAAAAAAGACTTTACATGATCTGCAATGACCAAGCAGAAGGAAAAGGTAATTACTTATGCTTCTAAATAATTGAAGACCCATGAGAAGAACTACCCTACTCATGACTTGGAATTGGCGGCTATCATTTTTCTTCCAAAGTTGTGGCTTCATTACTTGTATGAGGTGCATTGTGAGGTCTTCACTAACGTGGGTGTCTTCAGTACATCTTTAGTCATGGGATTTGAACTTGAGGTAGCATTGATTACTTGAGTTGTTGAAGGACAACGATCATTATGTATCATCCTAGAATGGCCAATGTTATAGCGGATTCCTTGAGTAGGAAGTACTCTAGCATGGGGAGTTTTTTAACTATCCAATAGATCAAGTTTGAGGATAAGTGGTGTGTCTTAGAGGATCCCATTCATACTTGGAAGTGGGAGCTTATCACCATGGACATCGTAGTGGATTTTCCCAACCATCATGGGTGGTTATAATTTGGTTTGAGTTGTTGTTGATAGGTTGACCAAGTACACACATTTTATCCCGATTCAGGTTAGATAAATAAAGAGAAGTTAGCTCGACTCTACATCAGTCAGATTGTTTAACTTCATGGAGTGCCTATTTCTATTGTCTCCATCTAAGTTTCACTTATCACTTCTAAACAGCCTTGCATCATAATTTAGGTACTCGGTTAGACATGAGTACAAATTTTCACTCTTAGATGGATGGACACTCTGAGTGGATGATTCAGGTTTTACATGCTTCGATCGTATGTGATTAACTTTGGTGCTCGTTAGAATCAAATTTTTCCCTAGCAGAATTTGCCTACAACAACAACTATCATTCTAGTATTCAGATGCCCCATTTGAGGTATCTTATGGTAGGACGTGTAGATCATCTATTGCTGATTTGATACAGTTAAGATGGACTCATTGGATAAAAAGCATTCTTAGAGATGCTATGAAGCATGTTCGTTTGATTCAAGGTAGGTTGTTGACAACTCAGAGTTGACAAAAAAGTTATACGGATATGAGGGTTCAAGCTTTGGAGTTTATGGAGGGGGATCATCTTTGGCCTCAAGTGTAACCCATGAAGGTGTCATGAGATTCAGGGAGAGGGACAATCTAAGCACTAGATTAATTGGCACTTTTGTGAATTCGGGGCGGATTGGAGAAGTGGCATATAAGTTGGCCTTGTCACCTAACTTGTCAGATGTGCATGTGGTTTTCCACGTTTCCATGCTTCGTAAGTATGTCCCAGATTAGCCTCATGTGATTTCACTCGATTCACTTGTGTTGGGTTCAGTTTTTTCATTTGAGGAGGATCCCATGGCCATCTTGGATAGGCAGGAATTCAAAACTTTAGGTAGAAGGAAATTGCTTCAGTGAAGGTGTAGTGAAAGCATTGTTCAGTTGGGGAAGTCACTTGGGAGACAAATTCTAACATGCATGCCAGATATCCTTAACTTTTCAAAGGTTTGGGTACTTTCATTTACGTTATAGTCGAGGAATATGCTTTTTTGTGGTGGCTAATGCAATGACCTAGAAGGTAATTTTTGGAAATTGTCGCAAAATTTCCATCTTACTCCTCATAATAGTTACCCTAAGTCATGCTTGATCAGTTTGTAAGTTGTTTTTAAAACTTGATAGAAAATTTGTTATTTTTGGAAGTTGAGTTCGAAAGGTTTAAAGTTGTTAAAAAGTAGTTTTTGGTAACAACTGGAGTTTGGAGTCTCAAGATGGAATTCCATCAGTTCAATTAGCTTTAGAAAGTGAAATTTGGTCTACTAGTGTGGTCATTTCTGTTTCGGATCTTTATCTTGGGTTTGTGCCTTTAAGTTGGAAGTTTAAGTGATTTTATACTATGGGTTGATTTTGGTTAGCATTTGGAGTTTGAACACTCAAATTTGAATTCTGACGATTCCGTTAGATTTGGGGGATAATTTTAGGTTTTAGGTGAGGTCTTGGTTGAATATTCAAAGGTTCCGAGGGTATTTTGGTAATTTTGAGTGTTAAGTTAGTTTGTTGCGATTTTCATGTGTTTCAGGTCAAAGAGACCTCAAATTTGTGTTTTCATGATTCCATTGAGTTTGGAATGTCGAGTTCAATTGGGTAGCATACATCATTTGTGTACTTAGGGTTCCAAACGAATCTTGAGGGTCCTTTTAGTGTCTTGTTTATTGAGTGTTATGTTGCTGGTTTTTTACCCTAAACCTTCTTTCTCATTGGTTCTTTATAATTTTAAACATCAAAGTCTTGTTTTTGAATTCCCTATTGGTGGGTTTCTCAAAAACTCAACCCTTTAATGAGAGTGGTGACTTAAGATTGATTTCAACTCCATTTTTAATCGATTTTTACTAGTGAGTTCCAAATTACTTGGGCAACATGATTTTATACAAACTTCCAGATTTAACCCTCGTTTTCGAAAATAGGTTTTTGGGTCAGTTTGGCCCTGATATCCAAAGTCTTTGTTATGGTCATTGTTAGTTTCAAGTTCTTGTTGTAATTACCTAATTGAATAGACTTTGTTAGTTTGGAGGCCCAATGGAAAGGGAAGACTCAAGTCCCAAAGTGATTGTTTGATTTCTTGAGGTAAGTAAATCTTTTGACTTTATTATAAGTATATTGATTCTTGTATTCCATTATTTGATTGGGATTAATGGGAAGAGGTGAAGGGTTTCACATACTTTAGAGTATTGGTTAAATAATGATCATGGTCTAATAATAATAATATGGGGTAAAAGAAGAATTGTGTTGATATCGTGATATGAAAAGTCTTAGTAATATTGTGAAAATCGATGAACCATGAATGGTTGAACAGTTGACCGGACTTACCCTTAATATTATGTCAAGATTATATGTATTGTCTTATTGTTATGTGGATTGTTATCATTTCTCATTGATTATTTGAACATATATATTTGTAGTGATGTTATTCAACTGTGTGGCAAGGCCTTGGGGAAATTGATGAGAAATATGGGACGGGCCACACGATCCGTGGAAGATTCTATATTTAAGGGTCGAGCCACACAATCTGTGGTAGGTGCATGGAAAAATATGTTCCATATGTGTCCCGAACTAAGAGATAATGGGTGTGTATCATTAGGAAACACATGCACTACTCTATGTGACACTAAACCTCATTTCATTGCTCTCTCTTTGATTCTTATTCATTGTGATTAATGAAATGTTATCGTGGTTATTGAATTGTGAAAAACTGTGATGATTTGACTATGTATAGTGTATATTGAGGTGCAAGTTGTGATATTCTATTCGCGCTCTATTGTATTTGACTGAGAACTACTAGGTTGGGCTGATTGTCTATTGAAGGTTGTAGTAGTGGAGGTTCGATTGGTGTGGTTGGAGTACTTTTGTTCAGTATTGCTTTACTTAGGGATTGTTAGGTTTTCTTGGTGAGTATCGTTGTTGTGTGATACTAACTCCTTTCTACACTTGTGTAGGTTACGAGGCCCGATCATCGTAATTACTCCTTTTTTCTCTTCAATGTCTGAGGCTTATTGTGGAGAGTTGTGAGGTAGTTGCTTGTCATCTCGGCGGACACCTCTTACTCTTTTATTATATTTTTGTTCTGTTCTAGAAACAATGAAATTGACACTTGTACTTCTTCCGAATCTATTGTATTACACTAGAGGCTTGTACACGTGAAAACCAGGTGTTGGGGTTATATTTGAGTTATGCTATGTTATCCGTGTAACTGAAATTGTATTAGGCTTTTCCATTTTTGTTGGGGATTAGGCTGACTTTTCTTGGTGGTATAGGAAAAGTGCCATCACATCCGATTTTGGGTCGTGACATTCCCAGAGAAGCTAGGTTCTTAGTGTGTATTCTAATATAAATTTTCATAATTAGCTAGCTATTTTGATGTAAGATTTCAGAAGAGGTTTAGCCTTGTTTTGATATTCAAATTCTAATTATGTTGGTTGTGTGGATACAAGAAAATTGAAATTTGGATATATATTCGTATTAGGTGGAGCAAGAAATCATGAAAGAGTGTGAAGAGTGTGTTATAGTTGTATCCACCATGGAAGCTTTATTTGTGGCCTGCTTTGAGGCTACAATTTAGACTAATTGGTTGTATAACTTCATTTAAGGACTTGGACTAGTCGACAATATTTCCAGGCCACTAAAAGTTTATTGTCATACTATTGAAATAGTTTTCTTGTCTAAAAATGTCAAATATTCAAAGGGTGTCAAGCATATAGAATTAAAATGCTTTTCGGTTAAAGAAGTCCATAAACAAAAAGTGACAATGGAAGGAATAAAAGATTGCCCAAATCATTTGTTGAACATGTTGAAAGAATTCTCATCATTGATGGCAATGAAAGTCGTTCTGTAAAGAATGTAATATGATTATGGAATTGACACTTTGAGCTCATTTAAATATATGTTTCTGTTATTACATGTTTTCTCTTGTATACATAATGTTAAGAATGTTGATGACATATTCTGACTTTTATTAAGTATTCTAAGTGTTATTGGTGGACCATTATGTATTTGTAAAGATTGCATTTGATAATAGACTAATATTTTAGTACATGGAAGAGACTACATCTAATAAGGAAATGTATAATCGATATGACTCATATTAGATGATTTATTCAATAACAACAAGGTGACTCGAAAGGTGACTCAAAACACCAAAATTCAATTTCAAGTTGTCAGTGCAGATTTCCAAGTGACCAATCTGTTTTTTTTAATAAACTCTAGAATTCTGATATCATTTGTTGCAAAAAGTATAATGTCATCCCTTCGCTTTTGACCTCGAATGGTCCAAAAATGCTACTTTAATGTTACACCCCAGAAAAATGTTAGGATGAACTAGAGCCTCATGGTGTGGGTTAGAGTAACCTTAAGGCAACGACTAGGCTATCTTAGAGCTTAAATGGTTAAGGAAGAAGTCTAGGGTGAAGTCTAGGACCCTAAACTACCTAAGAAAAATCTAGGGAAAACAATAGGTACCTTAAGTCCATTTGGCGATGGGCAGTAGTTTCGCCCATGAGCTTTGGCGATGCGCCAAAGGGCTCTTCTCGCCTAGTGGACAGCCACCCCTCAAGTCCAAGCTGCTGGAACAAAGGGCGGAATGGGTGGAGGATCGCCCAAGGGACCCATGGTCCCTCCCCATCACCTAGTGAGCTGCCCATTTAGGGAGCTCACTGTAACTTTGGGCGGAACCAAGGTGCATTAGGCATGTCTCCTAAGTGCCTTGGCGAGCCAAGGTGTGCAATAGGGCGGACTGCAGCGTGAAAGAGGTAAGGTTGTGAGTTTAATGAAGGGTCTTTTAGTAAATCTTTCCTAACCATAAACCAACACTTTCTACTCTTTTCCTACCAAATATAAATACTTTTTAGAGTCATATTCTCCCCTTTTAATCACTCTTAAAAGAAATAAAAGAAGACCCAGATCCTTTGAATATTTCTCTCTCTAGAAGTTCCTCCATTGAAGAACACCAAGAACTTGAAGATTAAGGTCCAAGCTCCAAGATTTTCACTCCAATTCATGGGCAAGGCTTCAATTAAGGTATGGGAACCTTTATTCATGGAACATCTTTCTCCATGATGCCCTTCAACTCTTGATTTCGAAATGGATAACTTGTTCAAAAACTAGGGTTTTTATTCTAACCATGGGTTCCTCCTAAAATCGATTTCATCTTGTTAATTGCATTATATTATTGATGATTTGATGTTAAATGGTGATTTTTATTGTCAAAATTTCCATGAACCCATGTGTTTCCCCCATGACCCCAATTTGAAGTATTATGAAGGGTGTATTGATGCAAGATGATTACTATGAATTGTCTTTATGTTAATTTAGATATTGAATCTTGTTTTATTCATGCTTATAGTAGTATTCCTAAGTGTGATGTTGAGACTTGGTTCATGACTCCTTGAAGGGGGTAAATTGTGAAGGATTATTCATAATTGATGAAGGTTGTTGGTGAACCGATGAGTCACTTGTAAGGTGGAGGTAATTCATGATGTGTGTGGTTGGAATGATGCAAGATCCTCTCGTCCTATACTTTTCCCCTTGATCTATGTATGAATTATGAAGGTATGAGTATGCTATGATGGTAGTGTTGATTGAAAGGTCATGCTCATATGTACACTACAAACATGTTATGAATGGTTTACTCTTATCTAGATGACTGAAGGGTTGAAAGTAAGTTCTCACTCTATGAATCCATGAGCTATTTTGATGTTATGTTGGGTTGAAGGCTCAAGGGCATTCTTCAATAAGCCTAAATCTAAGTAAAGACTAAATATGAATTACAAGGGAATATACTTAGCACCGAGTGGGTATGCAAATGAGACGGAGGCTTCTACGTTTAGCAAGTCCGGCCTCCCAAAATGTGTTGTCTCATGGGATGGGAACATTATACGTTAGCAAGTCCGGGTTCCTAGTAGCAATCCCCACATCCCATAACTACGTGCCCCCGTAGTTCTTAGCTTAGTGGATCCACCTAGATAGTTATTCATGTAGTTCTACCTTGGCAAGTAGAACACCCTTTTTCGGTGTGGGGCTATATGACACCGGATTCCATGTAGATCACATGGTCTATGTCGGTTATGGTTATTCTTACCTAAATAACAAGATAATGAACGAGGTAAGAACTATATCATGACTTCTTAATTAGTTTACTTAGTGGGAGTGGGGGTGTGGGACTCCACTTGTACATTGCACAAGTAGACTTATTAGGGTGTTGTGAGATGGTTCATTTATGTTGTCACAAGACATGAATAAATGTATGTATGATGAGTGGATAGTTGATATGAATAACTTTCCTTAGGCCTTTTACTGCCTTTACACTTTACTTTCTTGTCCGCTCACAACAAAACCTTCAGTTTGGGCAACATAAACTTCTTCCTCCAAGTCTCCATTTAAGAAGGCAAACTTGACATCAAATTGGTAAACTGGCCATGAGAGTTGAGCAGCAAGAGCTAAAAGATTTCTCACCGTTTCAAAGCTTGCTACAGGAGAGAATGTTTCATCAAAATCAACTATTTGCTGTTGCGCATATCCTTTTGTAAGAAGTTGAGTTTTGTGCTCTTGAATAGATCCATCAGCATTATACTCTGTGTGATATACTCACTTTAGGCCAATAACATTCTTACCATCTGGTAAGTTAACAAATTTCCATGTTTCATTCTTGTTTGACAATGTTCATCTCTTCCATCATTGCTTGTTGCCACTCTTCTTTTTCGACTACTTCTTCATAATATATAGGATCTGAAACAAGAAGAGAAAATTGACAAGAAGTATACATGTTATTAGAGTATGTAAGATTTGGTTTTTTTTCCCTTGTTGATCTTCTTAGTGGATTTGGCTCTGCTGAAGATTCTTCAACCATTTTAGATGATACTGGAGGCAGTTGTTCGGCCAAAGGTGACTTGGGTGGATCATCAAGAATTAGGGAATTTGTTGCTGCTGAAGTATTTCTTTCATTCCAACCCCAACTTCCTATTTCTTTGAACCTAACATCCCTGCTTATGATAGCTTTTCCACTCATCGGGTTATACAACTTATATGCTTTGGATTGAGGACTATAGCCCACAAAAATGCATTTTTCTGATTTCACGTCAAGTTTGCGACGAGATGGAGAAGAATCCAAAGCATATGCTAAACAACCAAAAATTTTAGATGGCTTACCCATTGCTTTCTGCCCTTCCAGGATTCAAATGGGGTTCTATTCATGACTCCCTTTTGCTGTGAGATATTTAGAACATACAATGTTGTTACTAATGCTTCTGCCCAAAATTTCTTTGGAAGTTCTGCTTCATTCATCTTGCTTCAAGCCATTTCCACCACAGTTGGATTCTTTTGCTTGGCTACTCCATTTTGCTCCGGCGTGCTTGGTGCTGACAACTCCCTGTGAATACCATTTTTCTCACAAAAATCATCCAATTCTTTAGAAGTAAATTCACCACCTCCATCTGAATGGAGAGCCTTTAAAGAACATCCACTTTGCTTCTCTACTAATGCTCTGAATTTCCTGAAATTGTCAAACACTTCATATTTGAACTTCAAGAAATTAACCCAACTCATTCAGCTATAATCATCAGTAAACAACAAAAAATATCAACTTCCACTTCAAGATTCGATACTGATCGGACCACAAACATCAGTGTGTACCAATTCAAGACAACTTAAAGTCCTCCAAGCCTTGTTTACGGGAAATGAGACTCTACGTTGCTTCTCGTAGACACACCCATTCCCAAAAATTAAGACCATCAATTTTAGGCAGCCCAACAACCATATTCTTTTGACCCAACAACTTCAACCCTTTAATATTCAGATGTCCATACCTTAAATGCCATAAACTAGTATCACTTCACAATTAAAGCACAATTTCGCACACTAGAGATTTCTAAAGGGAACATATGATTTTGTGTCATGAAAATGTTGACAATGCTCTACCTAGATTTGTTATCATAAATAGTACAACAACAATCATCAAACAAAATAGAGTAACCACCAGTTACCAATTGCCCAACACTTAACAAATTATGAGCTAAATTAGGAACATATTGCACATCATGTAGAAGCTTTACATTACCCTGGTTGGTTTTTATGGCAATTGTACCATTCCCTTCAACCTTCACTGGCTTGTTGTCTCCAAGTTGAACCTCACTTTTCAGGGATTTGTCAAGGTCTTTAAACAATGACCTTGTTCCGGACTTATCGTTTGACCACCCACTGTCCATGAACCACACTCCATTAAGGCCATCATTGACAGAAGATTGGGTCATGAATAATTTACTTCCCTCTTCAACTTCCTCTCTGATTTTTTCTTACTATTGGTCTTCTCTCTGCTTGGTCCATCAATCAACTTCTATGTAGCCCAACTTCTTGGAATATCTACACATAATGTTATTTTTGTTTTGACGTTGTTCACCAAATTGGCCTCTTCCTCTTTCGTTTCCACAACCTCGACCTCGATAATCATCCCTTCCTCTGCCACGTCCACATGAATATTCTAAATTTCCTTTGTAAAAAGGCTCCCCTTTCGCCTGAAAATCATTCTCCACTACCTCTTAATAGGACCTACTGATTCGAACTTCATGGGCTAATAGTGAACTCATTAATTCATCCAAATTATAAGTAGATAGATCCTTAGATTCTTCTATTATAGCGACAAAATGGTCAAAGCCTTTAGTTAAACTTCTCAACAACTTGCTCACAATTGTTTCATTTCCAACATTTTCACCATATGTTTTTATGTGATTAGCTATTCCAGACACCTTACACATAAATTCCTGCACAGATTCTTTTTCTTTCATGGACAAAGTTTCAAACTCACGACGAAGTGCTTTTAATTTCACAGTAATTACCTTTTTGTTGCCCGAATATTCTTGTTTTAGAGTATCCATGCTTGTTTGGAATTTGTTGCTGTTGCAATTCTGGGGAAAATTTCATTATCCAATATCGATTGGATGAGAAATAATGCCTTTGCATCTTTCTTTCGATTCTCCCATAGTTGATTGTCAGGTTGAGCTGGTGCCGGATTTTGCTCAATATACCCTGTCTCCACCAAATGTCATAGCTCGTGGGACCTGAACATTGTCTTAATTTTGAGACTCCAAAGATCATAGTTTTCCCCTTTGACTATTGGAATTAGGGGCTGAGAGGAAGAATTGAAACCGTTGCTTGCCATGGATAGTTCTCAATATATCACCCAATTAATTTGATCTCGCATGCGTTAAGAGAGAAATAGTTGTTCTCGCTTGCTTGTTCTGATACCACAATATGTTAGGGATTAAAAAGAAGGCAGAGGTAGAGAAAAGATAACTTCTAAAGTCTATTTTTGATTGCAGCAATATAGTTACAACAATGGCCTATTAAATATGCCTATAACTTAACTAACATTAGCTAAAAATAAGAAACTAAAGAGAGTGGATAAACATGCCCACTAACTCCACCCTATCAACTACAAAACAGTAAATTACTTAATGCTAAATAACTGAACAACATTACTTTTCTTACTACCTGAAAACTAGGAACTAGATCTGCTATTTTGAAGCACTAATCAACACTAACCTTTAGATTTTTATATCAATGTGCATATGGGATTAGCCATCAAATAAATGGCTTGATAAAGGGTAAATTATCTAAAAGCTTAGGAGATGTACTTGAAGACGGTTATGATATATTTGAGTAAAAGATGGTAAAGTCAATAGCTTCAGTAGTATTCGAATAAGATTATACACATCAGGATCAAATCCAACAAACTAAAGCATAAAAAAGATAAAGCAATCTTCACAAGAATTGAATACAAAAGAATAAGGTCTCCCTACCTGAGCTCACAAGCAGATGGAGACTTTCAATGATGTTGTGTGAAGCCAGCTCTGACCAACCATTGCCTAGATCTCTTCACCTCAAGGATGACTCACCCACCAGAGGAGTAGGTGAGTGTGGCGGCAATGACAAAAAAGGAGGAGAAAAGGAAAAATCAGTCAAGAAACCCTTCAAAAACCTTGTAGACTTTCCATTTATTGTTTGTATTGCTTTCTATTATTGAGATGGGCCAGGTTTTGGTTCATTTCTTTGATTCTCAAAAAAATTAAATAAATGTAAGAAACTAAGGTCGTTTGGTAGAGTGTATTATGAAAAATAATGCATGTATTAGCCTTGTGTATTACTAGTACCTTATTTGGTACTCTCTTCTAATTTGTGTATAACTAATGTTTGCATTAGTTATACATTCTATTGTGTGATAAAGTATGTATTGCTAATACAATAGATTTCTAGGTATTAGCAATGCAATTATTGTAATGCATGCATTAGCATGATTAAAGATCCAATTGCCCCTCAAAATATCTTTTTGCATCCTTTCCACCATAATAGTAGAGCGTATCTTTATAAATAAATTTTCAATGCAATGCATGCTATTTTAATGCATCAAACTAATCATATATAATTAATGCAAGCATAACTAATACATACATTGCTAATGCAAACATTACTAATACACTCTATTTAGAATTATTCTTATACACTCCAATAAATATTGTGAAAATTTTACTGTGGAAAAATCAATCAAGTGAGCTACATATAGATTAGAAACAATAAAAGCACATTGGAAACCTTTCAAAACTCCTTAATATTACTTGTTTGAAATTCTCAAAATTCAGGTAACAAACACATTATATATTAAGTCGTCAAAGGGGATTAAAAAATATTCCCCCAAAAGAAAAAAAAATACATTTCATTAATATATTAATTGGAAAATGGAAGACCTAAATTTAATAATCATGAATGTGTCTTTTTTCCTTTTTGTATTCATACAATGAATGCTCCTTACTATGTACAATTAAAGATATGAATGATTTTGCTCTTTCGTATTCATACCAAGAATGTGCTAAAATATTTATTAATTACTTTTAATATAATGTATATTTACTTTTAATGTGGCATGTGAAAAAACATTTGTTACGTTTTTTAACATTACTATTAATGATTAACTTAGTTTATAAGGGTTGTGAAGAAATAATTTATTTGTTTTAGAAAGGGTATTACATTCACTGAACTTTATAGGGAAAATGGTTCGAAATATATCCGAATTTTGATCGAAATTGTTGTAACAATTTCAAACTATGGGGAGGACCTATTTCCCCCTGCACTATTTAATAGTGTATTTTAAAGGTATATATGTGCCACGTGGACAAGTTACTATTTATAATGATGAAATATTTATGATGTCTATGTGGCACATATATACCTTTAAAATACACAATTAAATAGTACGGGGAGGGGAGGGGGGGCGGGGTAAAACGTTCTACCCAATGTTTGAGATTGTTACAATAATTTAGGTCAAAGTTTTGATATATTTCAGACCTTTTTCCCAACTTTATAGGTTTTCTTTTTTGACTTTCAATATATTAGCCAAGGGTTTTCCCTTTAAGGAGACGTTTGGACATGCGATTTCATATCGCGATATAAAATCAATGTTTTACCATGTCACGCTGATTTGGGAATTTCAAATCACGCTATGAGATTTTTCAAATTTAAAGTTGACCTACCAATTTATACTTTATAAAAGCAATCCCGCATTTATATCTACTAACTATTGATTTCATATATAAACAAAATTTATAATTCATATAATTACTTTTAAACCATTTATGTCCCATATAAAGATTATTCTCACCAACATAAATTTTATTATTAATTCAAATCAATTCCTACTCTGCCATTTATATTCATTAATTTTTATCATCTTTACTTACCAACCAAATTGACCAACAAATGACTCAAAGTAATAATGTTGGTTTGTCTTCTCAGTTATATAATCGAGAAATGCTAGTTCAACATCAGAATATTGTCCGTAGTATGTGGGAGAATTATATTAAAGACTAGACACTACAACTTATGTTTAATAATTTTTTATCGAATTAAAGTTTGATCAACAAACGTTGTAATTATTTAGAATAACTTTGTGATAGTATATTATGCAATTTTATGAACGTTTGGTTATTTGGTAATATTGTATAAATAATTGAGATCATTTTAATAGGTTTATAACTTATGAGATTTTTATGTTTATGAAAAAAAAATACAACATAAAATGTCCAAATTGCATTTCTAAATAAAACTGCAACTACTAATAATTTATATCATGATTTCAAATTATGATTTCATATCGGATGACCAAACAAGCCGTAAGTATAATAATATAATATAATAATGAAAAATATTTGATTAAAATGATAAGTTGATATCTCAGATTGTCATTCCACTTTGAATAGTCCACTTAAAAAGTCACTCAACTTAGACTAATTCACTTAAAAAGTCACTCAGCATTGTTTTATAAACAAAAATCACCCAACTTTGAGTAGCTCACTTAGAAAGTCACTCAACTTTGTTTTATAACTCAAAAATCACTCAACTACTAGTACTTAACTTAGATAGTCACTCAATTAAACTATTGATAGCACCCTTAGAAAGTCACCAACTAATTTAAATAATGTTTATATTAATTTTTTTGAAATATAAAAAAAATTTAAAAATTATTAACAATGATCTTTTTTTAAAAAAAAATGTACTTATTGGGCTTTGCGCTTCATTTGAGATCCGCAAATCTTCTATATAAAAAACATTCTTCATTTTTAAGTTGTGAGTCGCAAGTTCCTATAACTTCGCGATTATGATCAAAGCTTGGTTGCGCACTTGTAGTGAAGTTTCATCAAGTATGCTTCCATCACAATGTCAACACCTAAGTGATTCACATCTTCTATCTGAAACCACCCTATAGGCGATCAAAACCTTCTTCCATAAAGTGCCTCAAATGGTGCTATATCTTTATTAGTGATAAAATTTGTTGTATGACAATTAACACAACAATAAGAATTAATACCAATGACCCTCAAAGTCGATTACACATCTGTACCACACAATAGTCCAGCGGCCTCCAGGGTCACATACACACCTTTTTTTGATTTTGAATGTGGCAGCATCTATCCTTAGTGGAATAATAACACTTGCACTATGAAGATATTCTCATTGAAAAAATATTTATGGGATAGGCAAAAGATATTGTCAGGACCCAAAAATAGACGTGATGACACTCGTCTATTCCAAACAAGATAAGTCAACCTTAACCCAATGAAAA
Source organism: Solanum acaule (assembly GCA_036250505.1). Classification (NCBI taxonomy): domain Eukaryota; kingdom Viridiplantae; phylum Streptophyta; class Magnoliopsida; order Solanales; family Solanaceae; genus Solanum; species Solanum acaule. The sequence continues at coordinate 83,970 of JAJOOR010002622.1, read as the reverse complement.
GAAAGAAAATACATAAAACAGTAAAGCAAGAACAAGACAAAGGCGGAAAACTTATTCATTCTAATCGACACCCCAAGACCTGGTTGTCATATGTAAAGCCACTAATGAAAATACATAATTCAAAGATAAATACAAGTCTCAATCTATGTTTCTCAAGTAGAACAACGATTAAAAGAAAAAGAAAAGAGGGCCCACCTGGATGACAAGCAACTACTACTCAGATCCATCAACGACCCTTGAATGTTTGGAGAAAAAGAAGAAGATCACGCAGGTTCGACCTTGGAACCTACACAAGTGTAGAAGCAAGGGGTGAGTACCAACAACACGGTACCTAACAAACGACCTACTAAATAAAGCAACTAGCTAGAAATTGAATACCCCTTACGCTCCAACGAACCTCTTTAAACTATAACCTGCATAGAACTCAGCCAAACCTAACAATTCTACAATACACGACTCACAAAGCCCAATATTCATAGTTTAATCTTCACAATTGAACAATCAAACAAATCAAATAAGTCAATCTCAATGTGAAGTATTTCAGTTACACATAACAAGTGCATCAATCAAAATCAACAAGTATGTCACGCTTAAGCATCAAATGCATCAAGTCACAATAATCAATCTCTTGCCAGAGCCATTACCCATCTGCACAATATCACTATCCAGAACTATTTCCCATCAGCTTTACATCACATTACTAGCTGGAACCATTTCCCATCAGTTTTATATCACATCACTAGCCAAAACCATTTTCATCAGCTTTAAATCACCTCACTAGCCAAAATATTTTCCATCGGCTTTATATCACATCAATAGCTTGAACCATTTCCCATCGGATTTTTATCACATCACTAGTCCGAACCATTTCCCATTGGCTTTATATCACATCTCTGGCCGGAACCATCTCCCATCGGCTTTATATCACATCACTAGCTGGAACCATTTCCCATCGGCTTTATAGAATCATCACATGTCTCATCACGATGTTCAAAGTCAATGCACACAAGTAACATAACACCACACAGAAGAGACAACAATTCATACAGTTTAAGTCCAAAATCATGTCTTCAAGCATTTCATTAATCAATCAACAAGGGTTACAATAAGGCAATTCACATCATCGTGTTCATCATATAACCTTTTTCATTTCAACCCGTTTTTATTAGTTTAGATATAACAAATGGAAAATTTAAACCCTTACCTCATCCCGATCACTCCCAACACACAATCAACGAAGGAAGCATACAAATTCAACTAGAATACAAGGTTTAGGAAGCCACTTGCCTTAAATCAATTAACAATCACTCCAATAGTTGACTCTTCCTCTTCCGAATCACCTCCAAAGCCACACAATCTATAAACAAGCAATATTCACAATCACTTTCTAGAAACAACGACACCCACAACAATTCCCTTGAAATGTGGGTCAATCAACACAATACCCGATTCCAATAATTAAGGTTTGAATCAAAAAATTAATACTTGAAAATATTATTCAAGACTTTAAGAACTCATTAGGGAAAATCATTTTGAAATAGTGAACTCTACCCTATCGTTCAACATTTTCCAATAGGTAAATGATATTAATGAAATACATGTGTCCACTACTAATCAATGGATTAGGTCTCTTGAATCAATAAAAGATTGCGTAAACTAAAAGCTTAAAATATGACCACAAAGAGTTTATGTGGAAACCCCCTTACTCAAGGAAGAAGAAAATCATAAAATGTCTCATGGGATTTCAACACAATTCCATTAACTTCAAAGAGCTAAGATTGATATTACAAACTCTTGCAACCTAGGAAATAAACTATTAATCCCTTCCCCCTTCTCTATAACAACACTTTTACATAAAGTAGAGCAATACTTGTATTTCCCACAACACGAACAACTCAATCAATATAGATATCAAGACCTTGACATAGCTGGCTCTAGCTACAACTCAGACTAATGAAGAAAGGCTCAAACTGATCTAATTCCTTTATAACTCAGGAATAGATCTTACATTGAATAAGCACAAACCTATGTTCTCAAATAATAACTAAGAACGGAAGATAGCTCTATCAAGTCTCTTGCTGCATATGAGAAATATTTCTTATGAGAATGACTTTTCTTGTGTGATTCTTATGGAATGCAAAAACTAAGGTTATGAAATTTGTGAAACTCCATAATAGGATGGACAAAAACATTAGAGCAATGCTATTGTAGTAGTGGCACTGGTTTCAACTTTTTATAACTATCCTTTTCACATAACTTAACTCTCAATCTATCATGGGATCTTGTCCCTATTAGATCTCATAGTTTGTTAAATCATTAAAACATCACTCTAATTTTGGAATAAAATTTCCCGTCTTTATGGTGTTGATAAACTTACTCAACATATTCCCCTTGTCAACGTGACTAGGTCATTCCTTACAACTGACTGATCCCTTATAACCTTAGCACAATCTTCCCCCTTTTGACATCATAAAAAACTAAAGTAGTAAACCAAGTAGGAAGTATGCAGTTTATGCAAATTGATGTCCACTCAAGTAACATTGAGCATGAGTAAAAATGAATAAAGTAATAAGAGAATCTAGTAAACACAAGGAAAAAACATTTATTGGTCATAAAACGTTAACATTCAAAATACTGCAATAAAAGTACAAGAAGAGCTAGACAATGCCAACTAAAAAGATCAACAAGAAAAATAGGAAGGTGACAAAATAAGAGTTTAGGATGTAGGAGGCTTGGAAGTGAGAGATTGGAGGAGAGGGTTTATTCAAACATCCAACATGATTTTTCAATAACCTATCTTTTAGCTCAACATTTTGCACAGTTAGGCCTGTTAAATTTTCAAAGTAGTCAGTTAATCTACACCTGGTCTACATTGGCCTTCAACAACTGAGCATTTAGGCGAGCAATTTCTTCATCCCTATTTCCCTGTTTCACCATCATCTCTTCTAACTCATGTTTCAAATGTTCATGTTCCTCATGCAGTTCAGAAACTTTGTTCTTATTCCTTGTCCTTCCTTCCACACATTCACACTTAAGAAGTGTGTTTAGAAAGATGATGTGCTTAAAGTTCTTTTGATCCCTTTGCCATGATGAATAGCAAAGTGATTGAATACTTTTTTCAGTAGGTAGCCATACATCATTTCATGTTTGCCATCCATAGTAGTGATAATGTTGAGCATATGCTCCAACATAATAGTAGGGATTTTGATATTTACAACCTTTCTAAGAGACGATGAATAGATCAACAACAGATGCAACAATTCACTTTTTAGTCCTAGCCAAAAGTACCTTATTGATAAATTTGAAATAGAGCTAATATTTTCCTTTAAGAAATTTTTTGGGAATACCCTATCACGCCCCAAACTCAAGGTGGCGCAACTAGAACCTAATGCCAAAACTTAGGCCTGAGCCGTCCCTGCTTATCCATTTTGTAATCGTATGGAGAAGCCACACATAGATAAGAAAACAATCAAGTATATCTCGACTTTAAAATATACTCTTGGCTGGCACGGCCCCTGTCAACAACCCTATAGAAAATATAACTACTCCCACGGTTCATATAAAAAACCAGGTAGCACATAAATCATATTTGGGCCGTCGAGGCCACCATGATATCTAGGAAAATGTAAATGCTATATGGGTTGTCAAAGCCACCATTATCTCTTTACAGAAATGAAGAAATACTATGTATAAAGATAATAAAACAAACCATCACCAAACTTTTGCCAACCAACAACCAAGGTCAACACGGATAATAATGTGGCTATACAACCTGACACACTAGTCTACAAGCCTCTGAGAGTAGTAAAACTTTGTCGGGATAGAGCCCCAACATACCCAAAAACTATATACAACAAAATTCAACAAACCTTTAAACTTTGGCAGCTCCGGAGGCAAGGGGATAGCGAACCTACTGGAACTCAACCGTGCTACTGGGAGGTCTATCGAGTCATCTATCGGGACCTACAAGCATGAATGCAATGTCCCCAGGCAATGGGATGTCAATACAAAATAATGTACCGAGTATGAAAGGTTATATACTTAATGAGTAGGTATCATAATGTACATAAGGTAATCATGTAAGTAGATCAAAATTAAGATAAGCATGCTAACCCACTATTGAATCTAAACATACAAAAATAATCAAACAACAACCTGACCATGCCCTCAAAAGGTCGGCAAGTACAAACAACATATCACCTACCTTGGCACCCCAAAAGCCCATAAGGTGCCAAATCAATCTACATACCCCTATCGATAGCCCTTTATCTTTGTAAGAAGTCACATAGCCCTTTTAGACAAAGATATAGCCCATAGGCAGCGCATATCCCTCTTAGGAAACAACATAGTTGTGTAGGTGGCACATAGCCCTCTTTTGCATCAACATAGCCCTCTTTTGCATCAACATAGCCCTGAAAGTAACACATAGCCCTCTTTGGCGTCAAAATAGACCCGTAAGCAACATATAACTGTAACACCCCATATTCGAAAGAGGGCATCATAGAAAATTTTAGAAGTTGCTAGTGCCAACCACGAGGACCAACCATGGCCCATGGGTTTCAATGGACCGTAGGTATGGGCCCATGAACCAGCACCTAAAACTGTCCAAGGGTGGCTAGAGGTCCAGGAAGCATGGCCTTACCAACGGATCGTCAGTCAGACCACGGTCTGTGGTCCAGCACCCCAAGTTCAGGGTGTCTGACCCCAAATGACAGACTACAAGGATAGATCGTCGATCATACCACGGTCCATCGATCAGGGGTTGGTGGGTCAGTGGTCGGTAGTTGAGTTTAGGGGCAGTTGGGTCTTTTCCTAATTATTTTATATTGGTACTACATCATTTTTCCTATGTCTAGGACCCCTATATAAGTGATTTTAACCCCAAAACTCACCCATTCAAATTATTATTTCCAAAACCCAAAAGAAATCCCTTAATATTGTTGAAACCCTTGTTTTCGTAATTGTTTTAGTTGTTAATTGACAAATCAATCCCCCCCATCTAATATTTGTTGTCACCCCTTTCAATTTAACTAATTGTTTTCGAGAATTTCTATTCCTACCACCAATTAGATTACATTTGTAACTTCGTAATTGAATTCGAACTTGTACCGCTCCCTGTGGGTTTGACCCCAACTCTTCATTGAGTTTTATACTAGACTATGATCGCCCACACCTAGTATTGGATGAGGTGTGGTTAAGCGTTTATCAAAATATGGCGCTGTTGTCGGGGAGTGGTATTTAGAATTCTATTATTGAAGTTTGAGTTGTAATATTTTTGTGTTGTAGTTGAATTGACTTACTTTGTTTCGTATTTGTGTTGGCTTGTTTGAATAGAGGAAGAATGAACATGAACGGGATTAATGGTAGCCAAGTTGGCCACCAATATGAAATTTGAAATCTGAACGATGTTAATGATCCAATTCAATTGGGCGGTGTTGGTGTGATACATCTACCTACTGTTGAGGGAAATGTTTTCTTCCATGTCACTAGCATAATGCTACAGCTCCAGTAAATGAAAGGACTATATAGAGGGCTAGCCCATGAAGATCCTTACGAGCATATTCAGAACTTTGTGGACATGTGTGGTCCGTTCTCGTACATGAACATATCACAAGAATCAGTTCGCCTTCGATTGTTCCCATTCTCGGTAGATCAGCTAACCAATTGGTAGCAAATCAAGGAGGAGTGTTTCGTCCAAACTATCCAAGGCCAAGTGGAAATTTGGGTTGGAATAGAGATGATGGGAGAGATCATGACAAAGAATGGTGTGACTACAATTCCACTTGGAAGGAAAGGAATGGTGACAAGGAAAGATACGTCCCACCTCATGAACGCCAAAAGCCTAAAGAGCAAAGAGTTGACCATGAGAACTTCTGTACGAAAGACATGCTTGCACGTTTTCTCAATAAGGTATAAGGGTCGGACAAAGTGTTTAAAGAGATGAAGGAGGACGTCTCAACTCTCAATCAGACGCTGACTTCTCACTCAGTCTCTATTAAATAACTGGAGAATCAAATGGGTCAAATCTCGACTCCTTTAAATCCAAGGATAAAAGGAGGGTTGCCAAGTGACACAATGGTCAATCCCAAAAATAAAGTTTGAATTGGTATCTCCTTCATGCCACGACGTTAAATAAGGCACTTTTTGGGAGGCAACCCAAGTTTTTGATCCTTTCAAAATTTTCTTTTGAGTAACGGGTGTTGACTTTGTAGGTTGAAAAGTTGAAAGTGCTGGATAAGTAGTAGTAGGCGAGCTAAAATTCCAATCGGCGACACGGTGAACAGGTTGGCATGCCTAATTTGGACCGCCGTTTGAACCACCAAGCTTGATGGGGGATTCTATAAAACTTGGAGGGCCAAAAGCTCAGTCAGCGATTCATCGAACAGGTTGACCAGCCTGACATTAACCGTCATTTGAACCCCCTAAATTGATGGGAAGTTCTATAAAACTCGGCGAGCCAAAATACCACTCGGAGCATCGTCGAGTGGGTCGGCTGACGTTACTTTCATCGGCAACTGGCGTGCAAATTGAAAGGTTTTAAAAGGCCAAACGGTTTAAAATTCAAAAATCCTTCCACTTTCCTAATTTTAAACTTCCGCACTCTCATACCCGATACTAGATTTCTCGCTTTTTCGTGCTTTCATTTTCATTTCACTTGGGATCTTTTCTCAGGGTGGATTTTGGGGATTCATTGCTTCCTAGCTTTCAAATCCTTTCAGCATACAAGGATGGTTTTCAAAACTCTAAACAAAATAGTTGGTTGAAATCAAATGCAAGTGTTTATTTTGTGCTCGATATTTGTGTGTTTTGTGTTTTGTTGATCGATAATAATTGGTTTTCCCGTTCTTAATTGAAATTGTAATTAATTGGCATTAAATCATTGATTCTCATGTCATTGCTTGTTAAAATTGAATTTAAATTGTTGGGTTTTGTTGTAAATATTTTGGATCTAGCGGGGTGAAGTTTGAGTAACCTCTAATTGTGTTAATTGTCAAAATTTGCCTGATGATAGAGAGGTTGACGTCATTTTTAAGGGAAAGAGACGTCGATTGACCAATTTTTGCAAAATCGGGGGAAGTTTGAGTACCTCGAGGGCATGTGTCATATGGGTTTAGTGTGAATTGCATGGTTTTGGTGTTTAATTTTGTTTTCGTGGGTTGCAGGCTTGATTTTGAAGTGCGGGGTGAAAAATTGGCATGATGGAACTACTTGGAGAGTTGGGTCAAGCTCGCCGAGTGGTTCGGCAGTTTGACAAACGTCCCCTTGATTGCCCCTTTATTTCTTGAAATGTTGAGTTTGTGTTTTGTAAGTTTCAGTGATACACCTGTGCTTTCCGAGTTCACTCGGCAACTCACCGAAATTCCCTTCTGATCACCCTTTTGCGCCCCTAATTACCTTAATTGTTCTGTAACTTTCGGCGAGCTACTTCTAGGTCACAGATTGGCGTCAGCGATCCACTGAATGGCCCTGGACATCGCCAACCAGCTTTGATTTTTGAGCATTTTTGTTCTCGAACTTTCGGCGAGCCCAACCTAGCTCACCAAAGTAGTTTGACGATTGGCCGATCAGTTCGGCGAGTTTTCTAGCAATTCTTTTTCTTGAATTTTTCATGACTTTTTCTAACGTTTTCACATTGTTTTGCAGGCATGGCTAGACCAAAAGTAGTTGGTAGAGACATACCACCCCTAAAGTGGGCACAGAGAATTACAATCGATGAGGAAGAAACTGCTTCCTAAGTAAAGGCAACAAAAATACCTCCAAAGGGAGGTAAAGTCAAGGGCAAGGCGCCCGTAGATTTGACACCAGCGGAGGAGAGCTCCGATAGTGAGGGGGTGTATGCCACACACCTCACTGCATCTGGCAGTGGGAGTCAGTCAAATGAGGATTCTACGGCTTCTATCTCCGAGCCGAAAGACGACCAATTGTTACAAGTCAAGAGAGTGGAGCCACGCTCCAAATCATTAAATGATCCGTCTAGGATCCCGGTGCCTCCGACACCTACTCCTCATCCCACAACTCCAGCTTCTCTTCCAGCACAAACACTGGTCCCAGCACCACCAGGTCAGAGTCCTTCTCCCCAATAGCTCAACCGACTAAAGGCCAAGGGTTTGAGGACCATTCTAAAAGAGAAGAGATTGTCTACTGATGGTGTGGTGGATAGGTAGCCAAAAGTGTGGAGCACTATAAAGCTCCACAAGTTCGAAGTATGTACAAAACCCCGAGGCCCCTACATTCTAACTTGGGTCCGAGAGTTCTATTCGGCCTACGGAGAGTTAGTGCAAAAGGGAAAGAAAAAGGAAAGTGCTTCAAACCAGTGGAATTTATGATGGTTTGAGGCAAGAAAGTCAAATTTTGCTGCTCAGTTATAAATGTTGTCCTAGGGTGCTCATCAGACTTTATTCATGATTATATCGATTTGGTCTAGAAGAAGACCCTTGATGATCTCAAGGGTTGGCTGACACCCGTTCTCTCTGATGTTACCCCGAGGTGGATAGAGAAAGGTGAACCTATCTAAAAGAAGGACCTAAACGTTGCTGCCAGATACTGGTTCGGATTCATCAATAGCACCATTATGCCATCTCATGATAGGTCCATCATCCACCAATCGAAGGCAGCTTGTCTTAGTTTCATTATAGCTAAGAAGAGGCTAAATTTGGGGTTGTTGATTGAGTAGGAGATGGCCATAAGGTCCAAGCACAGCCAAACCTCATTCATTTTCCCCGTGTTGATTACTAAATTATACCGACGGTCCCGTGTTCCAAGAGATAAGAAGACGGATGTGGAGGTGACACCAACCTCTTCTACTGACATATGGCGTATTGAGCCCAAGTATTTACGGGATGAGGCTGACAGGAGGAGGGCGGCACCGGTGGATACATCCTCGGAGGTTGATCTTGAGATGTTGCCGATAGAGGCAATCATGCCTCCTCAGGCTAGTGGGCAGTCAAGTACTTCTAGCCCTTTTGTTTCTGATGCCCTTGGTTCTTCTACTGCACGCACTCCCACTACTTTTGTTGTTGTTGCTGATGTTGTCTCTAGGCCCCTAATCACCCAGTCCATGTTGTAATAGATGGGCCATCTGGCTGATTCAGCTGATGTATGTGCCTCCCGGGTTAAGGCTGTTGGGCCTGGGCTAATAGAACGGGCCATTACAGCTGCTTTAGCATCTATAATGGATGAGTTAAGGGAGCATTGAGCGTTGATTAAGGGCCACAAGTTGGCATTGGATATCGTTACAGTCAGAGTTGAGGCATGTGAGCAGAGTCAGGTTGTTGTTGATGTTGTGACGGCCTGGAAGGCCAATATTACTGGGTTGAGGAAGGATGTTGACTAGCTGAAGTCCACTGATTGGACTATGGTGTTTGGGATGATGGAGATTCCCGACATATCGAGTGTTGATGTTTCGGCTAGTTTTGAGGTACATCCGACTACTACCGGAGATGAGGTTATAGCTAATGACGCTTAGGGTGAGTCCGAGGGGAAGACAGATGAGGAGCAGCTCAGTGTGAGAGATAAGACTGTTTACGATGATTTGGCGGACCAAGAGGGTGCCATGGTGGAGACAGCTCTGCAGGCCTCATTGAGGGACACTTCTAAGGAGGGCAACAGTGGAGCCAAGGATACTGAGACGCCATGAAATGATGACCAGAGGGATTAACTGATATGAAGACTTCACCCCAGGCCTAGCCTGGCATGATGATCTTCTTGCCTCCTTCTCTGTTATTTTTAGACTGTTTTTGTTTTTATTTGCATTTAAGGACAATTGCTTATTTTTGTTGGCGGGGTGAGATATTTCCATACCTACCTCTATTGGGTTGATTTTGTGAATATTGGCTTGTTTTTAGTTTTGGTTTTCTGAATATTGCAGCCAATTTGTGTTTATATATATATATATCTTCGTTGTTGAGACATTGTGGTCCATTGTTTTAATGTATAAAGGGTTTTCATCAATTTTAAAAAATTTGTCGCCTCTCTTGTGTGTGATTGCGGTTGTTCTCTTGTTAATTCGAGTATCAGTTGTGGTCAATACCAATTACTTGAATAGTGCTTTTAATTGAAGGACATGAATGTGCGGCTACGATGGGGCAAACTAAGTTACATAGGAAATATGTGAGCTTTTAGCATCTCATTGCGACTAGCCGATTGTCGATTAAGTCTCTTATGATGAACATTGCACGCTTGCGAGAAAGTGTGGAGTCTTTTTTTGATAATTGTATGGAATGCCTTGTATGGTGATGTTGTCTTGAATATTGTGCTTGATGACACCTAGAATTTGTCCCGTTGGTTCGATTGATTGATTGAAGCAATCGATTGAAATGATCTTAGGCAAAAGTTTCGAAGAGTGAACCAAATTGATAATATACCTCTTTGTGGCCACCTAGTGAGAAGTGTGAACCTTGCTTGTAACCTTTTGAGCCTATCATTTTCTTTAGAAGAAACTTGAATAACTTTGACCTCTGTGTCCCATTACCCATAACCTTCAGGAAGTATTGGTTGTTTGAACAGCCAACATAGACCAAAAGCCTAAGTTGGGGGTGTGGTGAAAAAGGAGGAAAGTCAAGAAGTGTGAAAATATTCCCCCTTGATGGATTGTTTTGAAAAAGATAGAACTCCTCTATATAAGAAAAAAGAGAAAGGAGGAAAGAAAAAATGTGAAAAAATAAAAGGAATGAAAAGAACAGTTGTGAAATAAAGTGTGTGAAAGAAGCAAAAGAAATGGGGTATTCGGTGACTCATGTTTAGTTGAATAATGGGGTGAATTATAAACATGTTTGAATGGGAAAGAGAAGGAGAAAAGGTGATTTTTAGGATATACTTCATAAAGGTAGAAGCCAATAAGCCTAAATGACCATACCTTTACACTATGCCCCATTAAAAACCTTAAAAAGACCTTTGTGATCTTGAGTGAGCTGAAACGAATGTTCATTGGAAAATAAGGGCAAGCCTATGGGTGGAGTCATGCATGTGTTTATCTTTGTGAGCGTGAGAGTTGTATTTGATTCCGGAATATTAAATTGTTGAGAAATTTTGTGTGAAGTATGGAATCATCCTTGTTGTGAGGGCATTTGAATGCTTTTGTTGAGCTTGAACTTGCATTTGAAGCAAGCATTGTGAGCCTGAGTATATTTGATAATGGTGAGTCACAATTTGAAACTTTGAGTGCACAGTTAGACATTGTATGAGTAGTGTGAACCTTTTGGGTGCATTTTTGTTGAGTCTTAAGTAGCATTGTTTGTAGACATCCTTATTGAAATGATTGATCATGAGTTTTACTTGAGGACAAGCAAAAGTTTAATTTGGGATGTTGATGAGTCCGAGATTTTGACTCATTTAGGGCTTTGTTTTCATGGTGTAAGTGTCCTCAAATGCCTAATGTATGCTCTAAACTAATGTTAAAGTGGTGATTTGCAGCAATGAAGGCTTAGGAGCAAGGCAAGGACATTACCGGGCAAAAAGGAGTGAAACTCTGAAGAAGTTGAAGGAAGGCAGTCCTGGTGATCGCCAAGACAACTTGGTGAACCGTTGTGTGTCTCTTTAGCTCGCCTAAAGTTCCAGTGTTCTGGCCCTGGGGAAGAACCTACTTGGCGAGAAAAATAAATAGTCGGCGGATCACCGACCGACTCGGTGGCATCAACCTTGATCACCTAAAGTCACAGAACCATGAAGTCTAATTGCCAATGAAAACCAGCGATGGAATGAAGCAAAGGGAAAATCGTCGACCTGGTTGGTGAGGCGTGACTTACTCCGCCTAATGGACCTGAAGGCGAAAAATAGGGAAACTATAAATTGAAATTTTAAAAAGAAAAGATGTTGAAGTGTGTGACCATCTCATCTAAAAGCTTAAGCTGTGAGAGAAAGTACACTTTTATTATTTAATTATATTCTCAACACGCCCCCTCACGTGCGGGCCTGATTTTTTTCATGGGCCAAGCACGTGGGAATTCTTTTTTTTATATGGGTGGCAGTGAGATTCGATCCTAGGACCTTTGCCTGCTCTGATACCATGTTGAACAGTGTGACCATCTCATCTGAAAGCTTAAGTTGTTAGAGAGAGCACACTTTTATTATTTAATTATATTTTCAACAAAAGAAAGGAGTTTTGGAAGTTCTGATTTCACAGTTCTTAGAGTTTTAGTTTTCTTTGAGTTTTTGAGTTCCCATTGGAGACATTGAAGCTTTTGAGGTAAAATTTTGTGGAATTTCAATTGGGTTTTCGAACTAATTCAATTTGGAGCATTGTAGAGACTTGGAAACTTTCACCGAGCTCATGGCTAATATAGTTGGTAATTGTTTCTCTCTTTTTATGTTTTGTAGATAAAACCCCAATTTTTGGGGTGTGATCATGTGATTATTGTCTTAATTAGCTTATGGGTATTGTTTTTTTATGATTTAAATGTTTTTTTAATGTGGGTTTGATTTATAACTGAGTAGTAATTCATGAATTGTAGGTGCAAATACAATTTTAGTTTAGTGTTTTGGGCTTGCTCGAGAGAGAGGTTCTAAAACCAAGGTTATTGAATGATGATTGTAGCGTGTGGGTTGTTTAGTTCAACTCCAGAGAGTGAATCTTATCACGCTCCTACCTATCTAGCTCGAGAGAGTATATAAATTAAGGTTTTGGGCTGTTTTGTAGTGCTAAGCTTGTCGGGGTTCCAGAGAACTCGCCTGAACCGTAATAGTTGTTCGAGAGAAAACTATTGCACCTATAGTCTACCCTCCCCAAAGTGATTCAGCAAATTATTAATAAACTTCAATTACCCATATAGCATAATTAGTCTATAATCGATCACATCCCAAGAATTCCTCTCAATATTGTTCAAACTCGTGTTTTCGTAATTATTTTAGTTGTTAATTGACAAATCAATCCCCCCCATCTGACATTTGTTGTCACCCCTTTCAATTTAACTAATTGTTTACCATAATTTCTATTCCTACCACCAATTAGATTACATTTGTAACTTCGTAACTAAATTCGAACTTGTACCTCTCCTTGTGGGTTCAACCCCAACTCTTCGTTGGGCTCAATACTATATTACGATCGCCCACACCTAGTATTGGATGAGGTGTGGTTGAGCGTTTATCATGGAGTCCTAGAATTTGTCTTGTTAGTCTAATTGTATAAATCTTGATGAATGTGAGACATAATCTTTGTCAAAAATTCAATGAGGGAACCAAATTGTCCATAAAGCCTTTTGTGACTACCTTGTGAGGGTGTCAATCCATATTGGCACCAATTGAGCCCAACTTATTTATTGACAATCAAAAGAGGCCTGTTGAATCAAATTAACCCTACCTTCTCACCAAAAATCCTTTCTGAAGCAATGTGATATTTGAATAGCCAACTTAGCCCAAAATCCTAAGTTCGGTGTGTCGATAGGGAAGATTAATGAAAGCCAAGTAAGGGAAAAAAGAAGAAGAAATGAGACTCAAATCTAAAAGTTTTGCAAAAAAAAAAAGGAACTCCTACTTTTAAAAATATAAAAAAATATGTTTGTTGTGTCATCATTGTGATGGAAACAACTTGGAAAAATTAAAATGAAAAATAGAAGTGAATGAAATAAAGGGGTATTCCAAATAAATAGAGTGGAAAGTCATGATTTGAGTTCTTAAATGAAAAAGAAGAAAAAGAACTTGGGAAGAGGTGGTGATGATTGCAGCAATTCCTTGGAAAGGTATAACTCACCAATCAAAATTTACCATGCCTTAGCCCTCAGCCCCATTAAAAGCCTAAAGGACCCTTTAGAACTAACATGAACTAGGTTGTGTGATGATTGGAAAATATGGGAAAACCTATGGGACAAAGCTTGCATGTGTTTCTCTTTTGAGAGAGAGTAAGAGTTGCATTAATTTCTATTACCTTTGTGATTTTCTTTATAAGAGCATGGAATCGTTCTTAATGTGAGGGCTCTTGAATGCATTTGTTGAAACTTGTTATTGCATGAGACAAGAAGCTAAACTGAGCTTTAGCTTGTGTTGACACTAGCTAGTCATCATTTGAAGCTTTTTTATCATGATTTAGGGTAACCTGCTATAGAAAGTAGTCTTTCCACGGTGCTTTCATGTTAGCTCTCATTGAGTATTGTCGTAGACACCCTTATTGAGCTTATTATGTTCTTGATATACTTGAGCACAAGTAATAGTTTAAGTTGGGGATGTTGATGAGTGGTAGATTTGCACTCATTTAAGATCCATTTAGCTCAATAATTATTGTCCTCAATGTATATGCTTAAAACATATTTTCCTCTGCTGATTTGTTTATGCTTCAGGGATACTTGATTGTAGGTAGTATAAGTCTTAAACATGTTAAACTCATTTGTTCATATCGGTTTCTTACATCTTGATGTTATCAATTTCCAAAATCTTTCATGATTAAAATGTTGTTGCGATCCATGTTTCCTTGCATCGGCTTGTTTGCAATATTGTGGTTAACATAAGTGGCATGCTTTAGTTTAATTTTAACATAGAAAGTGGTCAAACTGTTGTTGTTTTCGGTCCCTTTCTTACAGTTTGTCATTTGATCACAAAGATTCACTGTTTGTTTGGTATTCTGGCCCCAAAATATTGATAACCCGATTTAAATGGCTAAATTTCATCTTATTTTCCTTATCTCGTATAAGTTTGTTTAATTATAATCATTGTTGAACATTTTGGATCATTTCATACTCGCTTAGGTTGAGTTCTAGTTGTGGTCATTGTGACTTTCCTCCCATCCCCGTCCCCGTTTGTTTGCCGAATGCTTGAAAGCCACTGTTCCTGTTAAGTTGGAAAATTGTGAAATTTGATCTACTTGGTTTTGAGTCATTAAGTAAATAGTGAAGTGAGTTGCAAGGGATTCTGTTCTCTTTTTTCTTACTCTCTTGTCTATCCTTTTATCAATATGTATATTACTAGTTTTTTCTTTTTTTAGATTCATTCGCCCACCTTGTGCTCCTTGTCTTTTATTTTGGTTAAACTTGTCCGTCGATTTTGTTATTTAAATGAATTTACCGTAAAATTAATTTTGAATTTAGTTCATGTTAATCTATGGTTGTATGCTTGTCACTATCTATGGGATATGAATATATGTATGTGTGAACATTTGTTTCTCTATGCTTACTCACTCAATTCTGATCCTAATTAATTATTTTTGTTCTCATTGTGACGCTTAGGCAGTAGTGATTTTTACTATCCTTAATTCTCTTATATTAAATCATGTGGGTTGTTACTCATAAGTTTACTTCTTTTTTTTGTTTTGTTTTTGTTGCATGTGAAATCTGTCTGGGTTCTATGGACCCTCTCCTTGCATTTTTCCTTGGGCCATGGAGGCCCAATTCTATTTTTTATCCGAGTCAACCAACTACAAAAATGACTAACAGGTCCTGGAACTTGAAAGAATACGCAGCAGATCAAAAATTTGAAAGGATTGGGCCGAAGGCCCACTCTTAATTCCAAAAAGTTGTATTTTGTTATTTTTGGGCCTAATCCCTTGCTATTTTATTTATTATATCTCGTTAGAATTCAAGACAGGTAGGCCCAAAGAAATAAATTTCAGAATTTAGTCTAGGACAAGTTCAGGTGACTCAAATGGGTCAAAGGCCTAAAACGAAAATGGGCCCAAGCACTGGCCCAGGCGGATAGGAAAACCAGATTTGGGCCCAAATCTCTTCCCCTCTTCGTCTTACTATGTTTATTTACTTGTTAGTATTTGTCGTTAACCTTAAGGTTGAAAAATTCAAATCCCCGAATGACGCATATTTTATTTTCAAACGATTTAACTAAATCATTCATCTTTAAATAGACTTGAATAATAATTTTTGAAGTATCTCACTTAGATGTTACTATTTTCACTTTTCTCCTTTCTCCTATAAAATGGTTCTTATTATAAAAAATTTTGCTCGATTCAACTTAAGTTAATCCATTTTTAGCCAAATAATTAATTATCGGAACCGCATTAGCGGGTGTTCTAGGTGCTTTAAAACCCTTCCTAGAACACTAATATGAACCCCCAAACCCCTTATATTTTCAATTGATTCCTTGTTTTAATCTATTGAAAAAAATAGTTTTCTTGATTTTTCTTAAAAATTAAGCGGCGACTCTTAAACCAGTCTAAAATATATTTTCTTAATAAAACACACGTCACTCTATCCTTGAAGACAAAACAGTTTTCAAGAGGGTGACGCATAAGTCTATGATACTTGTAATAATTTGGGTCATCAGTTTTTCCAACTTCATCAGGTCGCTTCATCTTTGGCAACTCAATGAGCTTTAACTCAAGCAACTCATCAAAAATGTCAGAAACATTAGAATACCCCTTCTTGCATTTCCCTTAGGATCCACTTTTGGTTCGAACGCTCTTGGAAAGTCGTTCTCACACTTTGCTTCTTGCCTTCCTTCGTAGTGAACTTCACATGCGACACATTAACATTCATGGATTCCTTGTTGTCGTTCTTGGGCACAAATTTTCTCCATCTCTTGGGTTCCTTCTTATCCCTTCCTTTGCGAGGATCATGGACAAACATCATATCTTTTCCAGCATAGAACATGCTCAACTCTATATCATGAGCGCGAGTAGCTAAATCTTCGAAGGATTTTGGTTTTATTCCTTGTAATATGTAAAGAAGCTCCAGTGCATCCCTTAGATACACATTTCTATTGTAGAAGCTTCACTAAACCTGTCCTTGCAACTCAGGCTCGCATTCCTCCATCAATTTATGAAATCTATAACTGGTTTATCCTTCCTTTGACGAGTATTCGTGAGTTCTACCATGCTCACTGTACTCCTCGTGCTATAGAAGCAATTGAGAAACTTGTGCTCTAGTTGCTCCCAACTATCGATAGAATTAGGCTCAAGATCCGTGTACCAATCAAAGGTATTTCCTTTCAGTGAGCGGACAATGCTTGATAAGATGGTCTCCATATGTTCCAGCATTATTACATGTCTCCACAAAGTGTGGAACATGTTGCTTTGGATTTTCTTTACCCTCAAATTAGTGAAATTTGGGAGGTTGATAACCAGCAGACATTTTAAAGTTATCAATTCTTGCAGTGTATGGCCTGGCATATATAAGAGAAGACTTGGTAGAGACTTTATACTTATCTTTGAGTGTGCCTTCAATGAACTCCTTCAAGTGATCGAGTGGGATCATTCATTCGGAAGAAACTAGCATTTCATTAACAAGCGGTGCTTTCTTCGCAAGATCTTCAATCTTTTGAACTTCAACACCCTTTCCAAGTGCATGACTCGCTTCTCCATCTAAAATTCCTTCCTATCTATCTATCAACTTATCGATTCGAGACTCTTGGTGTTGTACATGCTTTGTCAATCCTTCAATCAACTTTGTTAGATTTGTGAGTTGTTCCTCAGGGGAAGAAGCAACAATCACCATTGTTTGCATGATCATTGGAGATGTAGGAGAGTAGCATGGATTATTGTCGAGTAAGTTGATCTTCAACGGACTCACATTTTGTGATGCATGTGGAGAGGATTCAATAGTTGAATCATAGTTCTCCATTGTGTTAGAGTTCTTGGAACCAGATTGCTCAAGTAGAGCTAAGGTCTTCTTGATCTTTTCAGCAACACTGCTTTCTCTTTCTAAAGCATTTGTAGAGGACCTTGATCCCTTTGGAGTCAGAGACCCAAAAACTGGAGTTGATGCGGATGACACTTGAAGTGTTTGTTGTCCTAGTGTAGAAACCTTGCTCCTCATAACAACTTCGAAACTTCCAAAGGCAACACCAAGAATTCCTTCAACTTCAGTAGATAATTTGGAGCTAGTGGCCTTAGAGGCAGTTGATTGAGAGTTAATCTTCATGGAAGTCATCTCGATATTATTTTATGCTTGAAAAGTTCAGATGAGAGGTAGAGATTGTCCCACTAGGCGTGCCAAAATTTGTAGACAATAAAATTACGCGTCGAGAAAACAATAATCAAGAATGGAACAATATCGCAACAATCGTATTTATTATTTCAAAGTGCGAGTGTTACAATCTCTATGATTCCTCTTAATTTGCCTTTTCAGATATAATTCAAGGGTTCTTGAGCTTGATCTTGAATTTGTCTCCAACTTGATCTTGGATTCAAGGGATTTAAAGCTTGTTCTTGAATCTTTGAGGAACTTGAACTTGAACTTTATCTTGATCTTGACTTTTACTTGAATTCAAGGGCTTCGAGCTTGTTCTTGAATCCGATGGTCTTGATCTTTATCGTTGAACTTGAATGCTTGAATTCTTAAACTTGTAGCTTATAGAGAATTTTATGGCATTTGTACCACGGGCTTTCTCTAGCTTCTTGTTTAGAATTTTCGGTCCATTTTCTGAATTATGAGGACCCCTATTTACAGTTTTGGAATAGATGAGTTGTGATTCGAACAGGATTTCCTTCGACCAATCAGATATAAATGACATGACATATGGGTTTTATGGAGCGGACTTGTCATTTTTGACACATGTCATGACCCTATTAGCTTCTTGGTTTGCCTTGGCATGCCACGTCATTTGACACGTGGCACCAAACTGGCCTCTAGGATGAGATGAAATTGGGCTCATTTATTATAGCTCAAATCAAATAATTTGGACTTTAATTATATCCATATTTATTAGACTTAAATAATTAACTCAATTATATTAATTCATAATATTAATTTGGACTAATATATTCATGAATTTAATATAATCAGAATCATTTTATAAATTTATATTTAATAAATTTTAAATGATTACAGTGAGTATCATAATTATGTTTCATAAAAATATTAAGTTAGACATTATTTTATAAGTTCTTTTGAGTTTTTTAACATAAAATATAAATAAGAGAATATTTAAAAACTCAAGAAAAGGAGAAAAAAGAGAACTATGATTCTTGATCAAAGAGATTTTTTTTTTATCTTTTATACATATTTTATAGGTCAAAAGAGAAAAATTAAGAAAAAAGAGAAATTTTGGGAATAACAATAATAAATTAATAGTTATGATAATAAGAAAGAGAGATAAATAAGATTTTATTTAGAAAATTTTAGAAATAGAAGGTGGAATGATGCATTCAAAATTTTAAAAAAAAATTATAGTAACAATGGGAAGAAATAAAAAAAAATATAATAGGTTGTAGTAATATAAAAAAAAGATAAATAAAATATTTGAGATTTATTTTTTATTCAAATTTTATAAATTAAAGGAAAAAAAACATTAAGGAAAAGAAAATTTTGTGAATAAGAATAATTAATTATGGTAATAAGAGGAGAGATAAATAAAAAATTATTTTATAAACTATAAAAATAGAAGGTAGAAAATGTAATAAATTGTAGTAGTAATGATGAGGAGAGATGAAAAATAAGATAATTTAAAATATAACTTACTTGATATATAGATTAGGTTTTCGACAATTTAAGCGAAGATTTGAATAATAAGTTTTGCACAAAATAATATTGTAGATTCTTTTATAAATGTTCAATGTGGATCGTCATATATATCTTTTATTCACACGAACCTATGAAGATGGTCAATGAAATTTTTTTTTAGTTAAATGCAATAATGTATATATTTATTTCAATTTGATGAGGTTCAATCATGTAATTAGTCGTATCTCACTAATATTACCTTATAGACGATATTTGTTGTGTATTTTTCTTGTCATCTAACCAAATGTGATTTGCACATGTATTCCACTTAATTTGTTTAGATGTCATATGAACATGTGGAGAACAACTACATTTTATTTTTTAGAACTATTTATGTATATTAATTTATATTTTATAAGTTATAACATAATAGATGGCGTTCTTTTTGTTGGCTCTCATATTTGACTTCTCCATTGTCTGTGTACATAAATCAAAGATAGTTATATGACTGTCCATAGTTAATTGAGAAAGGTTTCCTTCTTTTTTTCGAAAAAACTAAAAATTAAAAGTAAAGAATATATTCTATATGTGAAACCATATAATCACATGTTTATCTTATAACCAACAAAGATATAGTTCATATACTTGTGAACAATTTTCAATTTATTCAACCAAGCATGATTCGTCCAAGAAAAAATAACAACACCATGTTATCACATATATAGGAGCAGTATAAAAATATGAAAAATTATTGGTCAAAAGTTAATATTAGGAAAGATGAAAGATAGAAATAATTAATGTAATAACTATGAGAATTCATAATATTATAACTAAAGAATATAAAAGAGTGTGAATAACATTTGCAATAATTAGTAATAACTAAGAGAATTTATAATGTTATAACTAAAAAATTAATGTGCAATAGATGAATTGCTAATAAATTTTATAATTATATAAATAGGACTTTTAATTAATGTTACTATTTTTTTATAGTTATTATATTTTAATTTAGCGTGGGGACAAAATGAAAATGTTTATTCCATATTACTGAATATAAAATTTATTTGTTAATGATAAATTTTAAATGCTTCATATATATTCACATATTTTCACATTTGTTGTGAGTTTTTTAAAAAAAAATAGAACTCGGAAAATTTTAAAATAATATATTTTGAAGTTAGCAGATCTTATTAACTTGATAATCTATATATATATATATATATATATATATAGGGACAGATTATATATATAGGGATAGATTAGTTCACCTAAATTATGTGTCAAAGGCTAGCCCACTGTGCGGCAGTCAAGTCCCACACTTAACATCAGCGTGTTTGTAGCCAATTCTGCCTAACGTTCAACAATGCCTATTTTTTGCCTTAGAATAATTTTCTATGGTAACAACTAAAATGCACACAAGAAATTTGGGCAAACCCAACCTTTATATTAATAATCAAAACAATACAAAGGAACTCACTCGTTATGACAACAATTTTGTCACAACATCGACTTCGACTTCGACTAAGGCACAATCACAAGTTGATTCCTGCCTATGGCACTATTGAAACCCTCATGTTTTCTTCTAAGCGTCCTTAGTGAAATTCAAGACTTAATATTCCCTCTTTCACTCCCTTTTTTCGTTCAAGGCCAAGACTATAATTTATAGACAATGTGGCAACCTTGTGTTTACATTGCATAGTATTACGACACATGTCCTACACTTGTCATGACCAAGGGCCGTCAAAATTGAACTTCAGTTGACATCCTCAACTGATAAGCATTCAAATTTTGAATTCAAAAACAACATAAAATCTATAATGAATCTAGACAAAAACAGTTACAAAAAGGTAATCGTCGCATGTGCTTGGCATGTGCCATGGGCTGGCTGAATTTCGCCCCTTGTTGCCATTTCCCTCCATATTTTTTGCGCCAATGCAATGTCTAGACATTGTATAGCCATTGCTCGATCAAAGTTAGCCCGAATCCTGCCGCCCATTTTTCATGCCTGCGCACTACCAACGTCCTGTCGCTGCCCTGCTGCTACCTTGCCTGCGTTTTCCTTGGCCATGCTAATTTTTTTTCCACTTGTGCCATTCATTGTTTTCTTGTTGCATTTGCTTCAAATTTGTCTATGCTTTAATTTAGATCAGCTCAATTTTCCGCACTTGACCAGACCATGTATTTTTCCACATACCAAACTTGCCTACAATCGATGTCGGCTAGCACCCATGTCATGTCATGGCCTGCTGCCTTGCCAGTGCCCATGTCATGTCATTACACTGCCTTGCCAACTTTGTTTGGCATCAACTAAGCAATGCTAACACTTTTCCCACACGATTGATTCACCCTGCACTTAGGTCCTTGACAAAGTCATTCATGTCAATCCTTTGTTGCCACCATGCCATGTCGAGTCTTAGGATCATGCCCCTTACTATATATATATATGAATTAATGAAAATATATATCTCACAAAAATTAGCTATTAAATAAATAATAAAAATTAAACTAATACAGACTTCAACTGGCGTTATTAGAAGTTATATGAACTTTTCTTCATCGAAAATACTGAAATGTTGAGAAATAGTAAATTAGTAGAACAAAAGGGAAATGTTTACATAGTAATAATGATTTTTAAGTAAACTTACTGGCAATCTTAATCACATAAGTAGCATTGATAAATAAACTCATTATTTTGTCTTGAGCATCAAAAAACAAATCGTGATAATTCTCTAACTCTAAGATATTCAGAAACATATATCTAAATCAGAAGAGAAATTGTTAACAAAAATAAATGAATTTAGACTACAATAAAAATTAAACTAATACAAATTTCCACTGACGTTATTACAAGTCATATGAATTTTTCTTCGTCGAAAATACTGAAATATTAAGAAATAGTAAATCAGTAAAACAAAAGGGCAATGTTTATATAGTAATAATTATTTTGAAACAAATTTCTTGACAATCTAAATCACATAAGTAGCATTGATAAATAAATTCATTCTTTTGTCTTAGGCATCAAAAAAATAAATCGTGACAATTCTCAAACTCTTGAGAAGTTTATTAATTTTGAAAAAAAATATTCAGAAGCATATATCTACATCACAAGAGAAATTGTTAACAAAAACAAACTAATTTAGACTACAATAAAAATTAAACTAATACAAACTTCAAGTGACGTTACTACAAGTCATATAAACTTTTCTTCGTCGAAAATACTTAAATATTAAGAAATAGTAAATCAGTAAAACAAAAGGGCAATATTTATATAGTAATAACTATTTTGAAACAAACTTCCTGACAATCTAAATCACATAAGTATCATTGGTAAATAAAGTTGTTCTTTTGTCTTGAGCATCAAAAAAACAAATCGTGACAATTCTCTAACTCTTGAGAAGTAATCACTTTTGAAAAAGATATTCAGAAGCATATATTTACATCACAAGAGAAATTATTAACAAAAATAAATGAATTTAAACTACATCATGTTAACTTCATATATTGGAACATTACATACTAATGTATATACTAAGCAAAAAAATAATTATCATATCATCAAAATTATTTTTCTCAAGTACTCGAGGTTAAGGAATATACACTCTTAGGATAGTACGATTTACTTCATCAGAATAGTGGTACCTCATATTCCGCTGAACTTCGAACTTACTCAACGACAATAAATCACACAATTGTTTTTAAAATGCATGAAGAAGAAGAGTAAAAGATTAAAAACAATTGTGGTTGAAAAATGAAAGGAAACTCCTCTATTTATAGTCAACAAAGGGTAGTATGAACAAATGTTTTTTATGTCTTATCCGAAAAGTCATGACCTTCCCGAGAAGTAACAACCCTTTCCAAAAGTCACAACTTATTGAAAAAGTCACAACTCTTTGGAAAAGTCACAACTCATCGAAAAATCACAACCCTTTGAAAAAGCCACAAGTTATCAGAAAAGTCATAACTCACTGAAAAAGTCACAACCTAAGTTAGAGATATTATAGTAATTTAACATTCAAGTTTGGAGTCCATGCTTTTAAGGTAATATACTAGTTTTACGGCACATGCGTTGCACGTGTGTATCATATATGTAGTATATGATGTTGTAAAACATAATTAATATTACTAAATTAAAGTTTTTAGTAAATAATTATAATTGAACAAACATAGGACAAGTGTTTTTAAATTATTAATACATATTATCATAGAGTTACTTGTATTTTGAGATCAAAATGACCAGATATCATTAAAACATTTCAATATACCTTCAAAGTTTAAATATGTGAGAAAATGACATTTCTTTAATAATATTATTTCTTACTTCACTCAATTTTGTAAACAAATCTAACCATCAAAATAGAAAAAAAAATATCCATTCAAAAAATGTCACCAATAGCCTTTCCTCTTGAGGTTATGAACATAAATGATGTACACCATTTAAGTAGAAATTTTATCTTAAATATTCATACTTGAAATTTAGTATGTGCATGATACTAATAAGGATTACCATAAATATTTCAATATTTTATCTTTATATGCAACATATCTTTAACAAAATATTGTTACTCAATTAATATTTGAGTAAGGCTATCATAGAGATGTAATTTTACCAAAAAAATGTACTTGGTTGTTATCATGAATGATGGTTATATATACTTCAGTAGAATAATTTAATTTTAATATATGAATAACATCACCTATGGTGAAAAATATTTCATTTCATTAAGTTTCTACCTTATCTTTGTGAAATTGTAGTCTTCTCCTTTTTTCTGCACATACATATCATATAGTTGTTGTCTAATGAAAGTATCTAGTATCTTATAAAAGTTGTATCATGTTATAAACTATTTAAATTTTTCAATAATAAAAATTAATAGATGAACAAAATTTAAAGTATTAATTATAGAATCATTAATTTGATTTAAGATCATATTATGATCAATTACTATTTTCTTATCTATTTTTATATAGCTAGTAAGGAGTGTATCTTGTGATATAAAGGAAAATTATATGGAACAATACATAGCCAATGAAGAAGGAAGATGAAAATATATGTTCATGCTAAATTCACTCTAGTGTTCCATTTGATTTAAATCTCTTGCGACCAACACTTTACTTTCTCCGTTAATTTTTACATACATATCTATTAAAAAATATATTATCATGGCTATGTTATCATATTATAAGTTAAATAGTGAATTTAACATCAAAACTAATAATTCAATGGACTACGTTAATACCCACTGTTTTAGCAAAATTAGGAAGAAACTCCTTCGTTTGAGGGAAAATAATAAAAAATAAAAAAACAAAGAAGAAATATTTTACCCAAATCATATGCCTTTTTCATATCTGTTTAATATTATTGTCTCTCCCACAACTTTTCGTCACTGTTAACTCATGAAAATGATAAGAAAAAATACGAGTGTGAATTGATGAATGATTTGCTACAGTTTTTTCACCAACTCTTTCTTATGAGGTATCTCGAATTTTGTTGAATTTCGAACTTAATCATTTTTTGCAAATAACACTTGAGATTTTTTAAGAAGAATAAGAGTAGAGAACTTAAAGAAATTGTAGTTTAAAAGTGTGAGGAAACCTCTTTATTTATAGCTACCAAATAGTAGTATGAAAAGATGTTAATTGTGCCTTATCCGAAAAGTCACAACCTTTTGAAAAAGTCATTGCTTATCGAAAAAGTCACAACTCATCAGAAAAGGCACAACCCTTTAGAAAAGTCACAACCTTTCAAAAAAATCACAACCCTTCGAAAAATGCACAACTCATTGAAAAAGTCACAATCCGTCAAAAAAGTCACAACCCTTTGAAAAAGTCACAACTCATTGAAAAAGTCACAATCCTTTAATTTGAAAAGGTATCTACTTTCAATATAATAAAATTAATTAAATTAATAAATAAAATAAAATAAGTATTTTTAATTGGGGGTATTATAGTAATTCAACATTCAAGTTTGGAAGTTCATGCTTTTAAGGTAGTATATATATAAGTATATATATATCTTCAATTATAACTTTAAAATAATGATATTAACATATAATTATTTTTTTCATGTTTGTATGTAATTGCAATTCAAATTTAAAATTCCACTTTAATTTTTGTACGTAATTTTTCGTTTATTGTGTATTTGATATGATGAGTTTGTTTATTTTGTTGATTATATAATTATGCTTATTTGATAAATTTATCTTGTGTTGCAGCTTTCTTTTTTAATTTTCTATATTGAATAAATGAATTTCCGACAATTATTATGTATGATAAATATTCAGAAAGTTACATTTTATATAAAATTTAGTTCTATGACTTTGCAACAATAAACCATTAGCCGATGATCATTTATGAAATTAATTCTTTTCATTTTATTTAAAAAGTCAAATACTTACTAGTTACTATAATATATTTAAAATTGTACATTTTTTTTATCAAGTACATCACTAATTCACCCTAAAGATTATTATTCAACTAAATAAGTATTATATTATTTTAGATTGTGACAATAGACACTCGGACAAAATGTGAACCAAAATAATACTAACTCCGTCCACTTTTAATTGTCATGTTGCGCTTTTCGAAAGTTAATTTGACTAATTTTCAAAGTTAAACTAGATTACATTAATTCGATATTTTAAACAAAAAATTTAGATATTCAAAAACTATACGAAAAATACTATAAATTACTACAATTTTTTGCATATTAATATGATAAAAAGTATATTTAAAATATTAATCAAAATTCTTATCGTTTGATTCTATAAAAGGAAATCACGACAATTAAAAGTGCACGAGGGAGTACAAAGACACAAGTATATTTAAACAAGCCTGAACTTTCATATATAAAATCAGTTGGTTGTTCAGTCCCGCATTTGCACACTACTCCGGTTGTTACGTAATTTGATCCACTTAGGTAACTCTCGATCTCTCTCAACCCCTTTCGAAATTGCTGATTGTTGTTGATCCTATCCTAGGGTTTTGTTACTATCTGATCTGCTTCCTTCATTGTAAATCTATGCTAAGATTCATACAGTTTGCAGAGTAATACGCTGTTGATCTCTTCTTCTACCTCTGAATTCATTTAGTTTACACTAATATCCCCCTATTTTGCAAAGCATAATCCTTTCTGGAGGAGGGATACCCTAGTTGCATCAAAATATTCTGATTTCTAATTGTTTATTTTGTAACTCTAATTCTTTATTGTTATTCTTATGCATAGTTGTTTCACAAGTTTAATTGCTTCTTACTTGGCGAAATGTTTAAATTCCAGGTGATACACCATCCATTGATTAAGATTTTCTAAGCTGCGAAAATGGTAATATTTTACTGCCTTATTATGTCGTCTGACAACTATTTTCCCCATAATTTTTGCTGAATATTTTACAATCTCCTTAGATAAAATGAGGCATTTTCTAAGAAAAATGATTTTTTAAAATTTTGAAAAGAATCTTGTTATAATAACTGCAAACTGGCCTTTTTGGTATGTCCTGCAGGTTGTTCTAGCTGCATCCATTATTTCTAAATCAGGCAAAGGTATTACCTGTACTATCTCTGTTTTTTTTGGAATCTCTGGTTTCCTCAAAATAATGTGTAGTCAGTCTAATAGCTTTTGTTGTGCCATTCTAGACTAATTTGTCATCCACCTGATAATTGATTTGTTCTTTTGACAAAACTAATGAGATCTACTTCTCTGCATTCTGATTTGCAAAGCTATGTGAGTAATTCCCGTTTGAAGTTTACAGATTGAACATTCTAAAATGGCCAGAAAAGCACTTAACTAAGTATGTTGCTCAGATAGAAATGTGAAACTCGAGCTCGACCATTACAATTAAGATTTAGGAATACACGTGATAGTACAAGTTGGTTTATATTATGGTCGAGAGAAATGGAGAATTGCAATGAATGGAGAAAAAGAAAATTCCATAGGTTTAGCTGGAGGTATGAGAGTAGATAACCTCTGATTCATACGTAAATTGGACATTTTTTTTTTGATGACGCATGATTTTACATTGAAGATGCCAACTTGATATGAACACAATGCGTGGAGCAACATGAATAATATATTTCAATGTAATTTGCAACGGTAAAGGTAAGGCGACGTGCGCAACTGCTCTTCCCTGGCCCTACTTATGGGATTTCACCGGGTATGTTGTTGTTGTTGTTGTAATGTAATTTGCAAAGGCTAGGGAAATCTACTGGTTATTCATCACTGACTGAAAGCAGTTTTGCTATATATATAGTGTATTTTGGTCTCAAGTTTAAGTTTAAATCCCAGGGAAGGCCAAAAGACACTTGGTGCTTTCTTCCCATCTGCCTAAGCTTTGTTAGGCAGAATTACCCGGTACCTATGATGTGGGAGGTAGAAACAGTTGAGGTGTGTGCGAGTTGCCCCAAACACCATCATAAAAAAGAAAAACATTGAAGTGTTTTTTGCTGGTTTGACTTGTGAACATTTGGAGATCTTTACTCAGTTCTTGTCATGTTTAATAACTGACAGTATATCCTCAAATAGGTGTATTTATCTTTGTAAATAAATTTGTAAATCCTTTTTTTTTCATCAAAAGAAGAGATAGTTTGTATGCTAATACTGTATGGATACATCTGGTTATGTAACTTATCCTTGAGGACATTTGTTTTGGTCTGAATGAGAACAAAGTTAATGCCCTAGGGATACCAAGGAGAAAACAATAAAGCGCTAGAAACTGTGGCACATTCTAGGTGTTTGCTTAATGTGGAAATAACTTTTTATTGTTTTATATTCAGGGTGAACTAATTTCTCTGGGAAATTCTTTAAGCAAAATCTAAAAGATTGAACATGTTTGCCAAATAGAAATATTTTGGGTTTGGGAGAAACATGGGAGCAACTAGAGAGATAAGAGCAAATAAGATTATGAGACTCTGGATAAAAGCATAAATCGGTGGGTGATAGAGGAAAGTAGTAGTTAGGGAAGAGAGTAAAATGAAGTCTTAGTATATATGTGAGGAAGTTATATGATTATTTTTGAAAGAAAATGTCAGGCTCCAAAATATGGTTGTCCATACAGCTATTCACTCTATTAGTAATATATAGATGGGAGAGAGTATAAAGCACTACCACTATTCAAAGTTGTACAAATGGAATAAAAGTTAATGAAGAAGAAAAGAATAAAAAATTGAACACATACTCAAAAGAGAGAAAAGGAAAATGGTACATGTCTGTAATCCCCCTATAAAAGGAGAAACTTTTGGACAGACAAACAATTATTTGCTTTTATTTATTTATTATGCAATAAGGCTAATCATATAATGATGAAAAAATGGGGGAGGGAGAAATATATTGGAACCATTATGGTGTCTACTGCCACTATTTAGTTTTTCATGCATACCTATGATGTTTCCATTATCTAATCTATAGGGTATTAGTTCTGTACTTATTTTAGGTTGCAATGGTTTGTATAGTTAACATTTGACAGAAAAAAGTTTCTGCTTCCTCTGATAATTCCCTCCTGTAGTAGGTCGACTGTCCATTGATAATTCTGGTAAATAGTTCTGAGATTTTCTGCTCTCACATAGAAGTTATAAAAGAAGAGAAGCAGCTTCTTTTATTTGATAGTTGTATGTCTAATTTGACTAGTTCTTGCATCTGGGACACTCAATATTCTACTTCTCTGGTATGGGATGCATTTCCCACACATCACCATTGACCGTATCACCTCTTCTGCAGCACTTATCTCGAGGCAGTTTGTTGACATGTCTCGTATAAGAATTGAAGGGTATCTTGCAGCCTTCCCCAAATTGGTTGGAACGGGAAAACAGCATACCTATGTGGAGACTGAAAACGTGCGTTATGTTTATCAGCCGATAGAATCTCTATACTTGCTGCTAGTGACAAACAAACAGAGCAACATTCTCGAAGATTTGGAGACACTGAGGCTGCTGTCTAAACTTGTATCCTTTATGTTTTTCTGATACAAATTGATGATTCATTTCTTTTCAGCACTAGATTATTCTGCCCCAGCTCTGTTCATTGAGTTTTGTTTCTTTTCATAAGAAATGTGATAGAAAGTAAGATAAACAAGATGAGAATGAAACTTTACTTGTTAAATAAAGTGCAAGAATCTTAAACACTACATTAACCAATAACTATCTCCTATGGAGTGGACAAATTTCCTGATACAAAGATAATAATAATACTTTTCTCTGAATTCTCCTAAACACACATATTTATACTAACATAAAGATAACTCCTAATAGATAGAGATAGAGATAGAAACAGTTAGTGCTATAGATAATTGCTGTTGGTAATAACTTCTGCTTATAACTACTACTTTATATATTTATCCTATTTAAAACAAAGAAACTAAGATAGATTATCTCCACATGCTTGTCTAGATTTTCTTCTGGAGTAAGTCCGTAAAGGAGAATTCATATCAGTGCATCCCCCTGAAAAGTCGCCTTGTTCTCAAGGCAAAAAGAAGGAAAATCTTCAATGAGATCATAATTCTCCCAACTAGCTTCTTCAGGGGGCAGTCAACCAATTGAACTAGCAGTTCCAAAGAAGAAGCACCAGCATCTTTGACCCATCGATGTGCAAGAATCTTGGCAGGAGATATGGCGAGTTCCCAATATTCAGTAAGAGGAAGAAGGGTTGGTGGTATAACAGCCTGTTGACCATGAGCAGGAAAGAGCAAAGATACATGAAAAATTGGATGGACTTTGGGGGAAGCAGGTAGCTCTAGTTCATATGCTACAGGTCCAACACATAGTACACTTTTATATGGTCCGAAAAATTGAGGTGTCAATTTTTTGCACCTGCGTTGAGCCAAAGAATGTTGACGGTAAGGCTAAACACGTAGAAAGATAAAATCTCCAACTTGAAAGGTAACATCTCGATGATGAGAATGAGAATTAGCTTGCTGATTCATTCGAGTTTGAGCCATTAAAAGGTTATCCTTGAGAATTTTCAGCATGACATCATGATTCAAAAGTTGTTCTTCAAGTTCAACAATGCCTGTTTCTCCATGAACAAAAGGAGAAATGGATGGAGGGTCTGTACCATACACAACCTTGAATGAGGTAGTCTCTGTGGATGAGTGGAAGCTCGTGTTAAAAGAAAAATTTGCCCATGGTAAATACTCACTCCATCTATGAGGCTGCTACATAACAAAGCATCGTAAATACGATTCCAAACATCTGTTAACCACTTCTGTTTGTGCCTCACATTGTGGATGTAAGATGTACCCATTCTTAGCCTTGTTTGGCTAAGTCGAAAAAGCTCCTGCAGGAAAGCACGGAGAAAGATAACATCCCGATCAGATAAGATTGACCGAGGAATGCCGTAACCTGTAAAGACGCACAACTTCTCTGCAAAAAACATTAGTAACAATCTTGGCAGTATATGGGGTGAGAAAGTGAGATGAAATGAGAATACTTGCTGAGACGATCTACAACAACCAAAATTGTATCAAAATCACCAGATTTGGGAAGTCCTACAATGAAGTCAAGTGAGACATCTTCCATATTCTACCAGGTATAGGCAAGGGTTGTAGAAGTCTAGCAAGTGCTAGAGCCTGGTATTTGGCTTGTTGACAAACCAAACAATTCTGAACAAAGATCTTAACATCATGCTTCATCCTTGGCCAGAAAAAGTTGGAGGAAAGATGCTTCAAGTTTTTTAAATATCCTCCATGTCGGGCAGAAAGTGTGTTGTGAGACACTGAGAGAAGCTTTTGTTGAAGAGAAGATTGATCCGAAACAACCAACCTTTTGTTGAAATAAAGTTTCTGATCTACAAGGTGAAAATCTGGTTGTAAGGAAGGATCTTGGTGGATTGCTTGAATAATGTTACGAGTATATGTATCTGGCTTGAGAGCATTTTGCCAATTGGAAAATTTCATTGGCACAAGAATAGCAAGAGCCAGAAATTCAGCATTTAATGACCTCCTTGAGAGAGAATCAGCTCCAAAATTGTCTGTCCCAGCGTTGTAAACAATAGTGAAGTCGAAGGGAAGCAATTTCATTAATAATCTTTGTTGCTCATTAGTGGTAATATGCTGGGAAAGGAGATATTTGAGGCTGCAATGATCTGTTCGGACATAAAAATGATGGCCCAAGAGGTAGTGTTTCCATTTCTGCAAAGCAAAAACAAGAGCAAGCAATTTGTGGTCATAAGTATACTTCAAACGACTGGAAAAAGAAAGTCCCTTAGTAAAATAAGCGATAGGATGATCATCTCGAAGAAGAATAGCCCTTATTCCTTCTGAAGAAGCATCACATTCCACCATAAATGGTTGAGTGAAATTCGGAAGTTGTAGTACCGAAACAGTTATTAAAGCTTGCTTTAGAAGTTGGAAAGCATTCTCAACTGAGTTCGACCATTGAAAAACATTTTTCTTGGTAAGTTCAGTGAGGTCGAGCCGTCATTCCATACTCAAAAAAACAAATCTGCGATAATAACCTGTTCTGTTAGCCCAAGAAACCCCCATAATTCCTTCACATTAATTGATACTGGTCACTCTAAGATTGCTTGAACTTTATCCTGGTCAACACCAACCCCCTTTTTGGAATCACATGACCCAAAAAAGAAATGTGGATTTGCCCAAATAAGCATTTAGAAGTTTTGGAATAGAAACGATTATCTCTGAGAAGTTGGAGAGCAAGTTGCAAGTGACTGATATGTTGCTCAAAGGTTTGACTATATACCAAGATATCATCAAGAAGCTCATCAATATTTGGAATTGGGTACTTATCTGGAATAGTGATTTGACCTCTATAATCAATGGACATACGTCATGTATTGTCCTTTTATTTTACAAGAAGGACAGTGCTAGCAAACGGACTGGTACTTGACCTTATAAAACCTTTTTGGAGTAATTCAAAAACTTGTTTGTCAATTTCTGATTTTTGGAAGTATGGATAACGGTAGGGACGGATGTTGGATGGCTTTGAGTTGGGAATCAAAGGGATGGAGTTGATGTGTTGACGAAAAGGTGGTAGGGCACTAGGTTCTTCAAAAATTGATTCAAACTTATGAAGCAAGCTTTGAATATCAATGGATAGAGAATTACCTGAAATATCAGCCTCCTTGGAGAAATATTGGAAAGCAACTGGTGCATTTGATTCTTTTGGAACCCCTTGAAGCTTATATCACTTCCCATTTAAATTAAAAATCAAAAACATCTCATTCCAGTTAGCTTGGACTGTATTTAAAGAAGCAAGCCACTTAATTCCAATCACCAAATCTGCTCCTCCAACAGAGAAAGGATAAAAATCTTGATCAATAGTTAATCCAGGGATTTCACAACAAGATTTTGGCACCAACGATTGCAACGTATGATATCTTCATTGCTGATCTGGACTCTAAAATAGGGCATAACTTGAACAAGCAACTATAATTCTTCAACAATGTTTTCAGAGATAGAGATAAAACTGTGGGATTACCCACCATCAACCAGAAGCAGCACCTTGCATCCATGTAATGTCCCGTGAAAATTTCATCGTTGTTCCTGTTATGTTACCTAGATAGGTGTGGAATGAAATTTTCACAAGGTCAGTTGTTCCTACATCCCCTTCAATAATGTCACTTGGCATTTGTTCCGCAGATTCACCACCTTCAATGGTGTCATTTGTCTCCATAAGAGTGAGAGATGTTGTCTTGCAACGATGACCTAGTGCAAAATTTTCATTACACCTAAAACAAAGTCCTTTGGCTATGCGATTCTGCTTCTCTATCTCCCAAGCATGATTCAGAGAAGGATGAGACATCTGTGCAAAATTAGGATTGATTCGTGATACGAGTTGGTTGCCTACTGATTGGTAAGGAATTTCACGTGCAAAACCAATTTGGGTTGTGTTGGATCATGACAGATTTGGCCATTGAGACCCTTTATGCCCACTATTGGAACCCACTTTTTGCTCAAATTCCATTGCAAGGCTCATGGATTTATAAATAGTTCTAGGCTTATGAATTCTTACATCTAATCTGAGTTCCTCTTTAAGCCCAGTAAGGAACACCCCCAAAAGACAAAGTTTAGGCCAATTCTTGACTGGGGCAAATCGTTTAGCAAATTCCTAGGATACTCTTGTATTGTGCCAAATTGTTGAATGCTACATAAATGTTCATCTGGATTTTGAAATTCAACATGACCATAGTTCTCTTGTAAAGCTATAACAAGGTCCTCCCATACAAATAATATACGCTCACTGCGCGAAGAGATCAAGCGCATCATCCTCCAAATACATGGATGCAACATCTACCTTTAGATCATCAGGAGTTTGATAGTACCAAAAAAAATTTCATCCTTCAAAATCCATCCACAAGGATATCCTCCAAAGCGAGGAAATTCCATCTTTATGTGTGGCCTATGAGTTGATTTCTTCAACCACCAAGGCATATCCATGTCAACATCAACATCCTCGACCCAAGAAGACCTTCCGGTGTCACAAGAACCTCTATTACGTTCTTGACCTTTTCCTTTAGCAGATCTACCAGGATTAGCATCAAGTTGAGTACCACTAGATTGAACCTTCGCGACTGCATCTAATGCTTCCAAACATGTCATTATAAACGTTAATTGCTGGACAATTTGATCATTAGAGGGATCACTAGAATGATTCGTGACTGGTTGTGGTAGTGGTTCATTAGAAAAACATGTAGATACCACCATCTTAGATCTTGTTGCTTTGATACCAAAATGATAACTAAGATGAAACAAGATGAGAATGAAACTTAACTTGTTAAATAAAGTGCAAGAATCTTAAACACTACATCAACCAATAACTATGTCTGTATGGCGTGGACAAATCTCCAGATACAAAGATAATAGTAATACTTTTCTCTCAGAATTCTCCTAAACACACATATTTATACGAACATAAAGATAACTCCTAATAGATAGAGAT
The DNA here is from genome assembly GCA_036250505.1 of Solanum acaule. Classification (NCBI taxonomy): domain Eukaryota; kingdom Viridiplantae; phylum Streptophyta; class Magnoliopsida; order Solanales; family Solanaceae; genus Solanum; species Solanum acaule. The sequence goes on along the minus strand of JAJOOR010002622.1, from coordinate 49,774 downwards.
AGAAACAGTTACTGCTGTAGATAACTTCGGCTGGTAATAACTTCTGCTTATAACTACTATAGATAACTACTGCTTATATATTTATCCTATTTAAAACAAAGAAACTAAGATAGATTATCTCCACATGCTTGTCTAGATTTACTTCTAGAGTGAGTACGTAAAGGAGCATTCGTATCAAAGTCTATATGGATGGAGAGGAACCAGAGATGTTTTAAAAACAAGAGCTGCTCTATGCAGAATTTGAAGCTGAATTGTCTGGTTCTTTTCTTTTTTTTGGTGTAAACATGAATATCCTCAAGATGCAGAGGATATTCCTAGTATTTTAGAGTTCTTATGACCTCCATAGGAGTTCTTTGCTTTTTGCGACTTTTGGATGTAAGTATTACTAGAATACTACTTATGTATTCTTTTGTTTATAATACAAGTTACCTTTCTCAAAAAAAAAATCTAAGTTCAATTTCATCAAGCTGTTAAGTATATCTCCGAAAGCTTTTTTCAGCTCGTTGTTTGATGATGTGTTCATCACATGGAAAGGTCATTTGGGCTGATACCTTGACTATTACTAGGTGCCTGAATATTCTTTTTCTCTTGACGAGGAAGGAGTTTGCAGGACAGCATTTGAGCTTATCTTCACATTTGATGAAGTAATTTCCCTCGGGCACAAGGAAAATGTTACTGTGGCACAAGTCAAGCAGTATTGTGAAATGGAGAGCCATGAAGAGAAACTGCATAAGTTAGTCTTACAAAGCAAGATTAATGAAACTAAGGATGTCATGAAGCGCAAAGCCAGTGAGATTGATAAAAGCAAGGTAGTTCAGGATGCCAATGCTTTGCCTGAACCTTTTACCTTCCTTTGTCTTGATTTCTTTGAGTTCTATTAGAAGATTCAACATGTGGCCATTGCTTTGCAGATTGAGAGGAATAGAGGTGAGAAAGGAGGTTTCATGTCTCTGCAATCCATGGGTTCTGGAAGAATGGATACCGGCTTTGGCAGTGATACAAACTTATCTAGTTTAGGAGGCAGTGGTTCTGGATTTGGAGCAAGCACTGATGTGGATTCGTTTTCCACCAAGTCCAAGGGTTTGTATTTGTTGTACCTTATAAACATGTTATGTGTCTTTAGCTCAAACACCTTGTCGAGGGCGGCGCATTACGAAGTATTGCATATTTTTCCTCATGGCTTCTTATATTCTTTGATAAAAGAATGTGGAGCTCTTTCTAGTATTAGATCTCTTTATATAGGGAGGAAAGTTATTAGAATTATATTGGGGAGGACTAGTGTTGTCAAAGGTGGAGCCTAAGCCCTGAAGCGAGGCGCAAAACATGTTTAGTGGTTCGCCTCGCTTAGTGGGTGCTTCAGTGTCGTTACAAGGCTCTGACATATTTTTCCTCTGCTAATGAGCGTAATCCTAATTTGAATCCTGGAATCAGTTGGTAGGCCCAAAAAGTTTGTGCATTTACATTGTGTTATTTCCCTCATAGTTCTTAAGCTTTTTCCTTTCCATTCTTTGAATAAGCTTGTTCTTTTACTTGTTGAAAACACACATAATTTCTGGAAAAACATCGAGTGCGTGGTCGAAAACCAATTTGGTATAATTAGCTCATCACATTTATCTGATCAGGTCATCCAGCTGCATCTGCTACAGGCCCCTCAAAAGGTCTTGGTATGCAGCTAGGTAAAACACAAAGGACCAACCAATTTTTGGAATCCCTGATAGCTGAGGGTGAAGTCATTGTCGAAGATGTCAGACCAAGCATTGGTCAGTCCAAGCCAGCTGCTCCACCACCAACTGATCCTGTCACCCTTACTGTTGAAGAGAAAATTAATGTAACATTAAAGCGTGATGGAGGTATCAGCAACTTTAATGTCCAGGGTACCTTATCTCTCCAAATTCTGAACCAAGAAGATGGACTTATCCAAGTTCAGGTTCTCTTTCTCTCTCTCTCTCTGTTTGTTCTCTTTTCTCAGCATGTGTAAGCATCTTTTTGAGTTTCTTTTATTGCATCTTTAGAGCTATTTTAAAAATCAAGAAATGGTAATACTGCACTTTCTCTTCAAAGCAATGGTACCTGTTGGTCAATAGATATTGGCACACACTAGACACCAATAGTCACACTGGTCTTCATTGGATCCAAACAAAGAGGAAGCTAAAAAATTCCTGATATCTGGATTTGTTACCTGGCAAGCGCGAACCAGGCAATGACAATATCTAGTAACATAGTTATGACAACTTCTTCTGATGTACTGGAAGTATAATGTAATAAAGTTTATTAGAAAGTATTCTTTCAAAGAGTTTGTGTCAATATTCGAGGCTTGCCACCTCATGCTCAGTGAAGTGGATTGAGAACCATGAGGTCCCGTGTTCAAATCCCAGTGGAGGCAAAAAATATTAGGTGATTCCTTTCCGTCTGTCCAAACTTTAGTGTTTAGAGTTACTGGCCCAATAACTAGTGGAAGGTAGCAGGTACCTCATGGAATTGGTCGAGGTGCACGAAAGCTGGCCCGGACACTACGGTTATGAGAAAAAAAGAATTGTATGTCAAATAGCAGTTGTATTGAAGGGTATAATGAAATCACTATAGATGCATTTTGCTTTGATTCTATTGTGTGCATAGAAGGTATGACTTGTTACATATATTTATGACACTCTACAATCATATGAATTGCGTTGATATTAGATTATTAACATCTTATTATGCCCTAATGTATTGTGTCCCTTTCTTTATTTAAATACTTTTTCCATGAGTTCCTTTGGTTTGTTTCCTCGTCCCCTGGTGAGTACCCCACTCTTTCTCTTTGTAGTTTGTAAAGAGAACTAAAATAAAAGGCAGTACCTGTTATGCTTCTAGTTTGAATCAAATGAATTCAAAGTACAGTTACAGGGCAGTCATGGTTTTGGGTGGATTGTATTTTTTATTTGTATAGATGCAATTCATGATTCCTGCCCACACACTTGTCTGCCTTATTCTTTAAAGCTGATGATAAAAGTCCTTTGCAAGCCAAGTATTTGGCATTCACTTATCTTCATTCGCATAACTCTCTCTTTGGTTTCCTTTCCATTGTCATCTTTAGACAAATTGTGTCATGATTTTATAGGTCAAATGTGTATGCCAACAGGTTTTTTTGACTGCCCCTTCCTTTTCTTTTTTTTCGGGAAAAGAAGTATGTTCTAGCACCCATATCAGTTTGAAATATGTTTTAAACATGAGAGCTCCTAGATTGCAGACCTATCTGATCTTAGAAGGCAGGGATAACCTTTGATGGTTTTGCTTGATGGTATTTGTCATCTCTTTCTGTATGTTCAGATTGAAACCAGTGGTAATCCAGCCATCCACTTCAACACACACCCAAATATCAATAAGGAGTTATTTTCTGATGAAAATATTTTAGGCCTCAAAGAACCTAGTAGGCCTTTTCCTGCTAATCAATCTGGTGACGGAGTTAGTCTCTTGAGATGGAGAATGCAAAGTGCAGATGAGTCGATTTTACCTTTAACTAGTAAGCTTTGTAATTTTTGTTTTTTCCTGTGTGCATCTCTGTTTTTTCATGCTTTAGTTTCAGTCATGTTTAATCTTTATAATCAATTTCATATTTTTTTCTCAGTTAACTGCTGGCCTTCAGTTTCTGGGAATGAAACCTATGTGAATATTGAGTATGAAACCCCAGCACAAACTGATCTACAGAATGTTGTGATTTCTGTACCTCTCCCAGCTCTCAGGGAGGCCCCACGTATACAGCAAATTGATGGAGAGTGGAGGTGGCACTCTTAACTTTAAACTTCCCTCCTTTTATATCAAAGATGAATATTGTGGATATTTTGAACAATACTTGCACAGAACTTATTGTGGTAGAGCTTTAAAGGCTGAAAATGGTTTTATACAAAGCTGTCAATATCTCTGGAGTGCCTAGCAATTATTTAGTGCCTTTAAATCAGTTGTATAATACGGTCAAGGCAAGGATGTGGTTTCATGTTTAAATTAATGTGTCACCTGCTGCTTTCCCCAATTTTGGTCAAGCTGTTTCACTAGGTTTCTGGGATAAGAATTTTGGAGATAGTGCAAACTTTCTTTGGTTCTTTAATGGAAGGGGTGGATGCTATTTGGTTATTCTTGTTCAATGCTAAACTTCAATTCCATGTGCGTTCCTAGATGAAGAAATCAGTAATTTGTATCCATCTTGTTGAACATTGTATAAAGTGTCCTTTATGATAAAAAAGGGAATTTTCGTGTGGATATTAGTTTAGTGTCAAATTGTTCACTCTCATTGGTTGTGAAGAGTTTTGAAATAATGAATTTAATTGTAGTAGGTGCACGAATTGCAGATGTATTTTTCCTTTTATGAAGTCATGCAGCTAAAGCTGAATCGGAGGTGGCATGATTACTTTTAGAACCAAATGTGAATGAAAGAATGAACACATATAGTCAAAATTGTCGACCAGACACTGATAACTGCTACTATGATTTGTACCCCAAACCAAGATTTGTTAATATGACCAAGACTATCCATGTATTGTAATGTGATTGGGAGAGCAGCTGCAGAGTTCTGTTTATATGATCAAATGTTCCATTAAGATTCAATATTTTCACCATTGACTGCAGGTATGATTCCAGAAATTCTGTTCTGGAGTGGTCTATAGTCCTCATTGACAATTCTAATCGCAGGTTAGCTTATGCTGAAACTTGCTTTTTGTTCTGAAACATCCGATCTTAAGTACTTGTTTCTCATTCTAATGTGGAAATGGAAACATTACAGTGGATCACTGGAATTTGTTGTTCCGGCAGCAGATCCTGATGTCTTCTTCCCGATTTCTGCCCGTTTTACTGCCTCAAGAACATTCAGTGACCTGAAGGTTTGCCTGTTTTTACATACTTGTGTCTGGAGATAATCTGATGATCCTGATTTCATCTCCTCAACTATTTTGATTTGTTTGCATCTGATCCTTCGTATGTCTGTTCTGTGATAATTCTTGTTCATTTTCTCAAAGAGATGTTGTAGTAGCAGGTGGAACTCAGTAACAATGTTGTGGGAGTTTACTGTGGTTTAGTTTGATGTTAGTCAGAGTAATTGGAGGCTAGAGTTGATTGAAATGTTGATTCATTGTAATTTTCAGGTTGCCAACATTCTGCCATTGAAAGGTGGGTCTCCACCCAAGTTCTCTCAAAGAACGTTGCTGGCTACCGAGAACTACCAAGTCGTGTAACCGTAATGGTGGCATGGATAAATTTATGTTTGTTTCTGGCAGCATATTGTTTGTAGGAACCCCTTTTCCCTTTTTGGTGTTCGAGTTGGGGAAGGGCATATTTTGGATTTTGGTTTGTACTATGCCCTTATTTTTGTCCTTGGGAAAATTCTGGGTCATGGTCAGGTCTGAGAGATATAGTAAGGACGTTAAATTCTTGGGCATTTCATAGTTTAAAGATAATAAAGGTGGACCAAAGATATTACGACTATTTACTCTGCCCTCCAAATCATAAAGGTATAAATTATACAATCAAGTCTAATCTGCGTTTAACATAATCTTGTGTTTCTAATCTATCTATATATTATATAATAGACAAGGTGAAAATGCATACATGTCAACACCACAAAAAATATAATTTATGAATAATTAAAATTAGGGAAAAGGGTAAAAAATGCCCTTAAACTATGTGAAATGAACAAAAATGTCCTTTGTTTATAGTTTGGCTAAAAAATGTGCTTACCATCATACTTTGGCTTTAAAATGTCCTTGTAGTCAATACTTTGGTCCAGAAATGCCTATATAGTTACAAAATGGGTCAAAAATGCCTTTTTTTTAATAAATATATTTATCTTTTTTTTTTTAAACACATCTTCCTAATTAAAATATTATTAAAGAACATTGTTCTTGTTTTTTCTAAAATATTCTTCTAAAATCACTTTAACAAATAAAAATGTAGGAAATAATTTTTTTGTTCTTAATCTCATTTTATCAATTAAAATAGAATAACTTCATGTACCCTTTCAATATATAATATATGTCATATATATAAGATCATAGTATATCCATCATTAATTTATATTTATATAACGATAAAAAATAATGATAATAAAATAAGAAATATTTTCATTGTTTATTTTTTCTGAATTAAAGTAAGATAAATATTTGCTAATTTAAAAAAAAAAAAACATTATTAGAAAAATAATGTGTTAAAAAGAAAATAAGAATATATTTATTTGGAAAATGAGCAATTTTGACCTATTAAATAACAATAAGGGCATTTTTGGACCAAAGTATTGACGGCAAGAGCATTTTTGGACCAAACTACAAACATAGGACATTTTTGTTCCTTTCGCATATTTTAAGGGCATTTTTGAACCAAAATATTGACGGTAAGGACATTTTTGAGCCAATGTATAAATGAAGGGTATGTTTGTTCCGTTGACATAGTTTAAGGGAATTTTTTATCCTTTTCCCTTAAAATTAATTTAAATTCTAAAAATAAAAATAAAAATTGCAAACACTATAAAAATTGAAAAAGTACTATAATAACAATAACAATAAAAATAACAACAACAGTAAGAATAAGAATAAGAATAAGAATACGAATAACAATAACTAGAGCTGTCAAAATGGGATGGCCCAACCCAACCCAACCCTACCCTAACGGGCTAGAGAGTTAAATGGGTTGGGACGGATTGGCCCTTTTAATTAAAGGGCCGATAAAATAGCTGCTCAATCCAGCCCTAAGCGGGACACGGATTGGGACGAGTTGGCCCTTCAACAATAACTGATTGGGACGAGTGTTGATGTCCGATGGACACGACATCAATACATACATAAATTCATTCATGAATTACACATACTTCAGTGAATTTTTATAAAACAAATACATAATAGCCAATATACAACATTCATAAGATTCATCCGAGCAAAATAACATTACATGATCATTATTTTCATAAACAAGACAATAAAGGAGAAGTGAAAAATTAGGCATAAAAACAAAAGTAAAAGAGGTCAAAGAGTCATAGTTATAATGGAGTAATGAACTTGGGCAAATAAGAAAATTTAGTGGGTTAATGACCCTAAAATGTAAAAGATATGTAAAAAATATAGTTTTGATTTTATATTGATATTTTAAAAATATTTATTGACAAAATCTTAACAAGTAAAACACTACTTAAAATATATATAATAAATATTTTTAAAATTCACAGCCCGCGGGCAGGCCTCTGAGGCTTGCGGGTTGGGCCTACGAGGCCAGCGGGCCAAATGAGACTGGGCTAAAAAGCCTCGTTCCTAAATGGGCTGAAAAAATTAAGCCCAACCCCATTTAATTCAAGGGTTGGATTGTGCCGGCCTAGCAGGCCAAGCCCATTTTGACAGTTCTAACAATAACAATAACAATAATAATAATAATACAATAAAACCTCATTAAATTAACACTCGATAAACTAATAATCTCTCTAAAATAATATTTTCCTCCGGCCCCGACTTGGGCCAATGGAAAAAATCACTTATTTCGATTAAAATAATAAGATAATATATTTTCAGAAGACTCCTATATAAATATATGGTCCCATTAATATCATAAATAAACAATTCTTTAAAAGTACAAATATATCTAAGATAATTTAGTGCAATGTGATTCTATTGTGTTTTGTTTTTTTGTCAAACTTTAAATCTAGTTGAAGTTCATCTCTAACTTTTCTTATTGCATCCAAAGTTCCGGTATTGTCTTTTCGAACTGCACCAAAATTATGAAGAGTTCTAGATGCGATAAGTGTTTTCTTACATGTAACTAGTTTCAAAGGTATTTTATCATCTTCAACATTTTTTTCCATGGTATCTACAATTTCTTCCAAGTTCTGGACCTCTAAACATGTATTATTTTCACCTGGGTAATTCAATATGTTATTGATGTCCATTTTATTGCACTAACTAAGATCATTAATCATGACCTCAAGTTCATGGGTGACGTTTTCATGAGTTGGTTCATTCAAATTCCTTGAGATTTCATCCTCCGAACAAAATTTACAGTGTTGAAAATAATTTGCTATTGTCTCTTGCTGAACATTTGTCGTTCATAATAATAATAATGATGATGATGATGATTATTATTATTATAATAATAATTTATTTTTTTGAAGCAGTGCTTTAAAATAATGTGTTTAGTATTTAAGTGATATACGAATTCTAAATTTTAAAAAATTATTAACCTTAAATTAATAAAACATTATATTGAATATAACTCGGTATGATAAATTAATAGTATTACTTTTACTTTTAGGAGAAGTAGAAATATTTTTTTAAAAAAACTGAAATGGTAATATAAAAAAATAAAGTTGTGTATTTCTTTTACAAAGTATTACTTTTAGAAAAAGTAGATTTTCTTTTTAAAAAAAGTGATATGGTAATATAAAAAAATAATATTGTGTATTTCTTTATTTTTATTTTTACAGAAACGGAAAGATAGTGGGTTACAACTAGAGTTGTCACTATGGGTCAGCCCAACCATCTGGGCTAACCCATACAGACTTTGACATTTTACGGGTCAGGCCGGGCTAGCCCATTTTTGGTGTGGGCTAGAAAACGGTCGGCCCAACCCACAAGTACGTGGGCTATAGGTTTGCCGGGCTAGCCCACTTTTTTTAAAATTATATTTTTTTTTATAATTATTAAAATAAATTATAAATTATAATTTAAAAATATTAACATAAATATCGACAAAACAATATTACATCATATTAATGTTACTCCTTGTTAATCAAATCCACAAATAAAATTATCTTTCTAATATTTATTAAGTTTTTTTCAAATAAAAGTATAAATATCTAAATAGAAATATTAACATAATTGTTTTGTCACATTAAAACACAAAAAAAGTGACAATATTCCAACCATAAAAAAGTTAAAAATAAACTCCTTAAAAAAATCATGAAACTTATGGCGTATCTAACACATCATGAAATCTATGGCACATCCAACACTTCATGATCATCTTCATCAAGCATATCTGAATCAGCTTGTGGCAAGGTTGTCTTAACATCTTCATTTTCATCTGCAATTTATATGCGGTTTCAATTAGTTAAATATTAAATAGATTTTGAGTTTGGACTCTCTTTAATTTTAAATTTTAATATTATATTATATTTTTTAAATTATTTTTATTTGGCCCACGGGCCGGCCCTACCTATATTTCTCAAGCCCCACAAATCAGCAGACTTATTCAGGCCGGGCTAAAAAGCCCTTTTCTTAAATGGGCTCCAAAAATCTTAGCCCAGCCCTATTAAATCCCGGGTTAGGCCAGGCGGGCCCAACAGGCCTAGCCCATATTGACGGCTCTAGTTACAACTTAAAGAGTCCTAATTTTTCTATGTTATTTATATCAATTTAAAATACTGTTTTCCAAAATAAAACAACATCTATTTCAGATTGCGATCAAGTCCACCAATCATCATCTAAGGATGTTTAGGATTTAAGAGTTCTTCTTGATTTATTTATTTATTCAATTTGTTTATACTTTGTAGTATATGTTGTTTGTATTTTTATTCGTCTTCTATTTGATAGATGTGTTGAAGAATTTTCATGATTGGCGAAGAAATGCTCTCAAAGATGCACGAAATAGAGATTTGAAAACGTGAGAAGGAAAAAAAACAATTTTATTGCGGGAAATACTTATGTCAAAAATGGTAGTGTTTTTGTGGGTATTTCTCATTACCTTTCTCTTTATTTGTGTTGACGTTAAATTTTTGTGATGTCTATATTTGAATTTGTAACAAATGTTTACCTTTAGTCTGATATTAAGAGAAAAAAATTCATACTACAGTTAAATCTGAAAGATTAATCTTAATTATTTTATTATTGTTATTATTATAATAATTATTATTATTAATTTATTTATTTTCAAATATGGAAGCATCAGTTGGTGTAAATGTTACTCATGTTTTTGTCATAGTTCCAAAATTTCTTTGGTTATAGTTATATTTGTCAATTTTTTTAAGGTTGCTCACCATTTTCTCTTTCTCTTTTATGGTGTTTGTTGGTAATGAGAGTTCGGTATATATTTCATCCCACAATGTAGGATTTATAGTTCTCTTATTAGAAGACATTCTTTGTCGATTTATCATATCATGTTTATAGTTCTCTTATTAGAAGACATTCTTTGTCGATTTATCATATCATGTTTTAAAAAATGATTATTATGATAAAAGCAGGAATATGATTTATGAACATTCTACTTTTGTGTTGCTACAAATATTATATTAAGTACACCTATTTTTATCTAGAAGAGAAAAAGATCAACAAAATATATCTCAAACAATAAAACAGATAATATGTCCTACAGTTCACATTTGGTACTTTGATGCTTCCGAAGTTTATAATTTTGATTTTTGAATTTGATTTTACAATCTTAAATTGAGATAGATTAATTAGTTTCAACATCTATATTTAAAAAAATAAAAATAAAATTTAGATCCAAACCAAATTTATTTGTTTCAACGGCAAAGAAGAAAAATAATAAAATATTAATTTAATGTGTTCAATTAAATAATTTAGTGATTATATTATCATTTTAACTTCATAATAAATTTTATTAGTTATTTAAAATCTAAAGTATTTATTACATTATTATAAAACATCGGCGAAACGCGATGGACGTATACTAGGTCTTAATGATGGGAGGTACAATATTTCATCAAAAGAGAATACTAACAATAGCAACCTACCTAACAAAGTGATTGGGATTATAAAATGGAAAAATCACGTCACATTTATATAAGACCCTACAAGTCACAAATATACTTTTTAGTAAGTAATTTTTAATATAATAATTTAATTACAAATTTTAAAAGTTTAGGATAATTTTATAGTAGATTATTTATTTTACTAATTAAGATATGCTATAGTAAAAAAAGGAAAGGAATTCTCAAATCATTTTATTATTTTTTTAGGAATTTGAAGATGATACATGTCTTCTAAAAAGGAAAGGAATCTTTAAACTTTTTTCCATATTTTTCTCCAAAAGATCCCATACATATCTCCATATCTCTCGTTTTTTCCTCATTTTAAAGCTTAATTGTGTGTGTTTCGATTTTAGTTATATTTTTTCAGAGTTCTATTACCCAAAAGAGTTCGAAATTAATCATAGAGAATAGCCTTGGGTTGAGTGATCGACAAAGCTTCGAATTTGGTGGATCAATAATTTCAAGAGAACTTGTTCCCGACATTGAGAAGTTATCGAGAGCCAAATCAAGATCAAGAGTAAATAGATAGACATGAAACGTATCAGAAAATAGTTTGTTGATCGTTTCTTTGTTGGATATCTTCATTTAATTTTTGAAAGTGTTTTGTGAAGCTTGTTTTTGGTATTAACAACTAACTTTATTTTTTTTTATAGTTGAATGATAGAACATATAAAATCAGCAACAAAAAGATAGACATCACCTGAATTTATCAATAATTATTGTTCAAATCGATAGAGTTTTTTTTTTTTTTAAAATAAGATGCTTAAAGAGATATCTATTGACTATATTTTTTAAGAATGAACAAAGTTACCCAAACTCGTTCACACATCATAATTATGAATTAAATAAAGGAGTGTTTGAGGTTTCAAAACTTTAACATAATAAAGGAGTGTTCAGAGTATTCAATATAGATTCTTTGAACAAGTTTCAATTTGCTAACAGAAAGAATGCAACCAAAAGAGTAAATAAACTCTTCTATATCATTAAGTGACTATTTTAAGAGAAATCTTGACAAGTTACTCAAAATATTGTCCCTTCCCTTCATCAATAGTATTGTACTAAAATTTTGGATTTGATAGTCAAACGATGTATCAATTATATTTATCACACTATTAGCTACTTCAATTTTATCTCCATTAGGCAATAATAATGAATATGTTGTTGTTTATTGGGTGGTGCCTTTTTTCTAATTATTTCGAGTGCAGTTTCGTTCTCCCAAATCCTAAAATATTTTTACCCCTATGTTTTCCCATATTCAGATATTGTGTTGCTATTTCTCTACTAAGGATGTTTTCTTATACCTTGTTCTACTAGTAATACCTCAGTGTAGGTATTATGCTATTAACGAATAAGGATTAAAATTTAACTAGTTCTTATTAGAACATTTTACTCCAAATTCAACTTACTGATTTGTTGAAAAGTAGTTAAACACCAATTCATATTGCACTATAGTTGGGTTTTTCTTTTTTACTACAAGGATAAAGAATATATCATATCATGCAACTTTAAAAGGACATAAACTTGAGAGATTTATTTTATCCATCAAGGATATGCTCTAGTTACAACATGTTGTCTTTTTTCTTCTAAAAAATATCTTTTCATCTCCAAAAGAAGACACAATAAATTGTGTCTAACGGTATAAGATTAAGGAAAAAAACAACAAACTTAAATAGATTAGGTATACAGATGAACCATCTTTTAATTAACAAAAAGAGAAGCATAACAAATTGCTTGTCGAAAACTGGTATTGTGTGGGGGCTTTCATAGTACAAAGGTATGATATTATGAAAGATAAGCATTTTAGCTAAAAGAAGACGAGAACTTGATTTTGCTGATTATGATTTAGCATTGTGTACCTAATGATATTTCCCCCCTTCATTCTTCATTTTGTATATGATAATCTTAATTCGGTGCAACAAAAGAAGTTGAATGACCACTTTGATAGCATCTAGATCCTTGTTCATTGTCAAAATCAAAGGCAATATGATTTTCACTTAATATGGATCAAGAGTTCGTTAACTTCTAAATTTCATGTGTTTTCTATACAAACTTGCTGAAAAGGATTTGTGAAATTTGCGATGATACAGATTTTTTAGAAGCAACTATTTTATGCTATCATTGTAAAAGTGATGATGTATATTAGTAAGTTCTCTATCTCTCTCTTTTAGCATGAAAGGATGGACAGACAGTAAGGAAAGCTGAAAGCAACTATTACATGCTATATTTTTAATGCACAAATAGGCCTTTTTCTGTTTTAAAAAAATTCAGCTTTTCTCTTCCTTTCAGGCATTATATGCTGAGGTATGTTGATGCACAAAAAGATTGTTGTTGTCAAAAATGTGATATTGGCAAGAGGGTAATTTCTTCATCATATTGACTGAAAAATGAGTAGTCTTGGGGATCCAAGTTACATGCCTCTGCAATGATTTGTTAGAGTACTGTGCCACCAAAGATATATATGAAGCTTTCAGGTGGGCATTGTTTTAACTAGGAAAAGGAGGTACAAACCGAAAAAACAAGAGGCTTACATGTTGAAGAAGCACTCATTCTATCATCAAGAGGCAAGAAATATGAATGTCCACTGAAAAAGATTGTCTCTTCAAGAGTTGTGTCAACCAAATTCATAGCGACTATGACTCAAGGAAATCTAAGCAAGCCTAGAACTCAAATTTTAAATTCTTTTCCTTAGAAGAGTACAATACAATATTTTTTCGAATCAGCAAGATATACGAAACATTGTAATAAATGCCACCATGGCTAGATCAGATGGGCACACTAGGTTTATCCTACTGATCCTAAAGACCATTGCACTATGTTCTTCTTAGGAAAATAATTTGAAATTGAGCTCTAGACTTGCGAAAATTCCACCGAGTCACGATTGCCATGGATTTGGTTAACACAACAATTGGGGCAACAATATTTATCAGTGGATATCCATATTTATTGATGCATGATGGCAGACCAAGTTCTTCTTCAACAGGTAGATATCTCGTTTTCCCAGTTTGTAGCTCCTTTTCCCTATTAAGACAACGCCCACCTGGAAACTTACCATGTTTCCTTGGTTGCAAAATACACTGACTAATCTTTGCAGAGGCATGTAACTTGGATCCCTCAGAATGCTCATTTTCTAGTCCATGTGATGAAGAAATTACCCTCTTATCGATTTCACATTTTTCACAATACCAATCCATTGGTGCATCCTCAAAATAGCCCAACACGCAATATCGAAAAAAAAATTAGAAGCAGATTTTTTAAAACAGGAAGAGAGACTATGTATGCATAAAAGATACATGCAGTAATAAAGAGAATTAAATGCAATAACATGCTAATGGAAGAATCAATGTACCGTTATTTACAGCCCAATATCCAATACCATTAGGATCCCATAGTGAAGAATGCAGAAAGATTAGACAACTCGAAGAGATCTTTATTCTCCCTAAAGGGTAATATCACTTCCATTTATGCTTTTAGATTTATTCCACTATTCAACCCTAGTTAAAATCCAAAAAGGGAAAGAAAAGTTGATAATCTAACTAGCTATTTGCTTCAAGAGGAGAAACCTCTTGTGTGAAAAGATCGACTTCTCCCTTAGAAATGGAAAGTAAACCAAAAATGAAGGGGTTTGGGATTGGGACAATCTTTGAGGTTTAAAAAAACATATAAATATGACACAATTTGATGTAGCAAGTACGAATCAGAGAATCATGGCTTTTAGCGAATGCCCTTTCATGCAAAAAAACAATAGAGACAAGAGAAATACTTCACACGTCAACTTCTTTACATTGATAGCAGGTAATATTTGCTTCTTGAAAACCTATATCATCGGTATTCATTGATAAGAGCAGAAATTCAAATGTCAATATTTGCAAGTTCATAGGAGAAGAAATTCAAAAGCTCACCAACTATTGATCCAACTTAAGTAAAGCTCATATTGTCTTCTGGTTTTTGCAATGAACAAGGATCTAGATGCTATCAAAGTGCTTCACTTATCTTCTTTTGTCACATAGAATCAAGATTACCATATGATCAGATTAGAGAATGAGGAAACACAATGTCAAAAGTTAAACAAAGGTAAATCATAATCAGCAAAATTATATTTTCATCGTCATTTAGCTCACATGCTTATATTAGTAATAAATCCCCTTTTTGCAGCATATGCATATCCAATGCATTTCAAGTATTATCCAAATAAATTATTTTCCTAGAATATTCTTTGGTTATATCTCATCCAGACAGAACGCCTTCGTACTCCTCCTTAAGAAGCACTTTATGGAGGTAAATGACAGTAAAAGCATAAATACATTCAAAAGGGATAAATTTTAGCGACTCATATTTCAAATAAAGATCGCCGTGTGGAAAACTCATTTTTTTGGGGAGTTGTCCCCACTGGTTTGCGAAAGCAATGGGAGACTCTTTTCTTATCTTAAAAAAAAAGGGAAAATAAGAGAGGGATCACTCCTCGGGCAGTCGCTAATCGTTGCGCCTTCCTTTCTGCTTACACCATTTCTTTGTGAATGCTCCGTTTTGCTCTTTGTCGCGCTACTTCCGCTAGCAACCGGGTAAAAGCAATGGTACAATACCAGTTTTTTTCCTGCCATTGTAAATAAACTTAGTGTTGCTAATATAGTTGTGGGATATTGATATACATCATAGATCACTATAGCTTATATATTGTTTGACTATCTAATCCGGAACTTAGCACCACACTGTTTATGAAGGGAAAGAATAATATTTTGAGTAAATTGTGAAGATTTTCGCTTAATCTAGCCCCTTAATGATATATCACTTCTTCTGAATTCATGCTTCTTATATAAGAAAAACGTACTAGGGTTTATTGACGACCACATATATCATTGATAGGCCACACAAACATTTAAGAAGTTACATGTTCATTCTACTCTTAATCGTGCAACTGAGCTTAAAATAGTAAGTTTAATTCCTATTGAATTCCATATGTATGGAATGAGTAAGTGATGAGCAAGAATTGCTAGGTTCGATTGATGACACCACCCATTGGGTACGATTATGATATGTTTGTTAGTAAGAAATGAGACTCAAGGATGAAATTAGAAGTGTAGTGTAGGGCATGTTATTAGGTAGAATGCAATTTTAGAATGGCTTGCAGAAAGACATACAAATTGACTTATGCAGTCTTATCCTACAATTCTGTAAGAGGTTGTTTCCACTACTCAAACCCCCAACCTCCTCGTCACGTGGCAAAAACTTTACTAATCACGCCAAGAATTTCATTACGTTACCGTAACACATAATTAGATATTATACACATTAATTTTTTTTATTTTTCATTTATAATGATGCAGTACATTCCTTGTACTCAAATCATGTTTAATAATATTAGTATCTTCTACAGATAACAAAGAATCTACATTTATAAAGCAAAAAGGTAATATATATGAAGGTTAATGAATTTAAAACATATTCAAGTTAACACTTAGGAGTATTTATCATGAAAACTACTAATCGATGCGGGTGGAACTTTCTATCACTGTAGATATTCACTAATACTTTGATGTTCCATATCATCCTTCAATTTGAGTATTGAAGACTCCTTTATTATTTTCATTATCAACATATTTACATCCTGAAGACATCAAACGGTAGAGAAATATCACAAAGACTGTACAAGTAGAGTAGATAGAAGAGAATAGAGATGGGCAAAGTTTGACCCAAAATTCTTCCCTTAAAGATCAACATTATTTTTTTTTATCTTAAGTGCCACCTTTGATGGATAAAAATGAATTGGACTTTTTCAGACGTACCTATGCACAAAAAAGAAAGAGTACTCGAGGGTTCTTCCAAAACATTTTTTGAGTGCCATTTCCATAATGGATATCCCAATCAATAATCAATTGTTTTAAATCACATCCATAGTTGGTTATATGGCACCGTTGGTTTCTATTACATAACTTACATTCATATGCATTGCCTATCACGAGTATAATTTATTGTTGTTTGTACCAGCCGATCTTATGGGGGATTGCCTGGGTTATGTTTGTTGTTGTGTACCTTTCGGGATTATGGGATCCAGTTAGGTTATTGTTTGATTATGTATTATGTATCTTGTGTCACTTTGATAGTTAGCTATATAAATGGTTTGGACTTGCCTCTATATTGGTGCTTCTAGTTTTGGCCGGGTTGGATTAGCCTCTTGGCCATTGTGAAGTGTAGTGGTGGTTACAGATTTTGTATCTTCAGTTGGTTGGCTTCCATAATGGACCCTTGTAGTGGATAGGTTGTTTGGATAGCACCTCCAGCTATGTTCCCTCGTCTCTATCTCTTGCTTATTTTATTCTTTTCCCTTGTCTCTATGCACTTTAATTTTGAAATATCTCTTCTTATACTATACTTGCTTTATCTTTTAAGCTGAGTCGGCATATTCCTACTAAGTACCTATTTTTGGTATTCATACTATAGTTCTACACCCTACAGATCATAGTACAACTTCTTTCCATTAAGGTATGCCTCGTGTGGAGCAACTTTTGGATTTAGAGACTGCGGTGAACAATTGAAGTTTGGAGTTGTCAATCTCCCTCTGTGTTTACTAGTACTAGTATTTATTTTGCATTTAGAGACGGTTTTTTATATATTTTTGTTTGTCCTTGTACTCCCATATTGATTAGGATCTCGACTACCGAATGATACCATATCTTGGGGATGTTTTGTATATTTGTATAGTTGCCTATCTCTTTCCTTTATTTCCTTGTTGTCTCTCCTCCCTTTTATTTTGATTTTTGTTCCCCGCTTCTCTTATGTTTCTCTTCCACATGATAAACTGTTGCTTCTGATTTTGGGCTATAAGGTTGGCTTACCTATTGGAGGGTGTTAGTAGGTTCCATCTTGACCTGAGATTTTGTATAATGACCCTCTATGACATTTCCTTTGTTTTTTACCTTTTCAGCGTTTAGAGCTTTCCTATAGCAACTCCAATTCATTTATGACTTACTGGGACTAATAGTTCGGTCAACGTATCGTTCATTTAAGTTTGGTTTGAGTTTTCCTCTTTTGGAAGTTCTTAAGTGAAATAGGTGACTTTAAAAAAAATCCAGAGTTTCGAGTGTCAGATGTAATTTCCGTCAGTTTCATGAGCTTTAGAAGGGCTATTTCGAGCTAGTGGCATGGTTCTTTTGGGCCCCAAGGCTTCATATTCGAGTTTGTGTCGTTATGCAGTTTAACTTTGATGTTTTGGCTAATGTTTGACTTCGGCCAACATTCTTCATAGACGTGCTTGGAGGAGATTTTCGTCAGCGCGGTTAACTCCAGAATGTCGAGTTAGATTTAGAATGATCTTTCATGTGGATCCTAAGGCTTCTGGACTTATTCCGAGCCCTCTTATGGAATTTTGCATAAAATATAGCTTGGGTGTGGGACCCTCTTTTAATCAAGATGACCTCATATGGAAGTTTTGATTCTTTCATTGAGTCCGGAATGTCAAACTTAGTAGGTCTACTTATCTAGTTTATTTTTATCAGGTTCCGAACGAATCCCGAGGTTTAGTTCAGAGACTTTTACTAGTACTTAAATTCTGAATTTTAGCTTTTGTCCTCATTTTTTAAATTCAATTTCATGAGCTAGGAAGCTCCGATTAAGGCATTTTAGTTGTGTTGGGTCAGGTTTTAGCGTGGCTACATGTTGTAGTGATCGGAGAGCTTGTAAATCATTGTTTTGAGGTAATTTCCACCCCAAAGGGGATTCCTAAGCTTGATTTTGGAACTTTGATAAAGATTTTATTGCTTGGGCTATTTTAGCCCATTTCTGAGCTAAGATTGTGCCCCTTTTTGGGGGACAAGTCCTTGAGATGTTTAGGAATTTTTGACAGATTCACTTTTGAGATTCTTGGCGCTAGTCCCACATTTCCATTTTGACTCAATTTTTATTTGTTTCCGATTATTGCGATTTTGGTGTCTAAACATTCGTATTGAAGTAGTTAGTGTGGCAGTGTTCAGAGATGTTTTGGAAGCGGATAGCTCTTGTGAAGTTGTTTTGGAGCATGCATGATCAACTTTAGTTTACTTGTTTGATTGGGCATCTTAGATAATGTTTAGTAATATTTCCAAAAATGTTTTTTGGGGCGAGTACCGGGGGAGTCTTGGGGTGGGTCATACCAAAAACACTCCTGGGCGTAAATTGAAAAGGTAGATCCATAGGGTGTAAGTCTTAGAATTTGGGGTGAAAGTTCCAAACATTAAAACGTAAGCCCTGGGCCCTGGGGTTTTTTTCTGGTTTTTGAACCTTTTTTTGCTTTAAATCATATTTTTTATCTTGATTCCTATAGACCCTTAGTTTAAATTTGTATCCTTGCGTGCCTTGTTAGGATTGATACTTGTGGCCTTAGGCTAGGATTGAGCTTAGATGCATTAGAATGTGTTTTATCACCCTTGTAGTTTTGAGTTGCTCTCTTTTATTGGTTTGTTTATCTTATGTTAGTGTTTCAGACCTTAGTGGCTCGTCGTAGCCATAGGTTGGCATTATCTATGCTTGGTTGTAGGCTGGAGCAGTATGAAAGTGGTAAGGCATCATTTCTTGAGTTACTTCTCTCCCCTTGTTAATTGGAAGCCATTCTTGACTCCTTCACTTGTTCATTAGTGGCAGGCTTGTGTTGATTTATTGAGCTATTGTTATATTTTTTGGACCGAGGCCATGATCGAGGACTAGTTGGATTTGAGGTTAGTACTCTCCATCTTGGTGGCGTGGTAGGGCTAATAATGTATTTCTAATTGTGAGTGTCTTGTTTGAATACTGATGATGTCATGTCTTGCATTGGTTGTTCATTCTCACATGTTTTGTGATACAATCCTGGTTCATGCATTGTTGCATCATTATCATTCATAAAGAAGGATTTTTTCCACTTGTTTACTATTCTAAATTGATTTTAACGAGAGTCGTACCACCTGGATCATTTGATATACTGATGTTTTAGATTTATGAGGCGTCGATGATGTGCTCCTTTCCTACTTGAAACAATAGAGGCATCTGGGATGTGCTCAATTTTTACTTGATTATCCGTAGCGTTGACACCTTTTCCTGGATGGTTTTGGCTACTCATTCCTCTATTACAATGATGTATATGGCTTGTTATAAGACCTGGTTTAGGACCATGTAGTGTATATGGACTTCCTGCATCCCTTATGGGTCCCTCTTGCTGTGAGAAATATTGTACTGAGAGAGGGAGTTGCATGGGTCTTACCTCACCCACTCAGTAGGGGGTAGGTGTATAGACTTGGTTACTGATGGTTCCACTGCATATCCTAGATTCATATGTATATCTCATCACCAATAGAGTTGTTTGTTATTTGCATCCTTCGATTTTAAGGGGGGCAGTTGGGTTATGTTTGTTGTTTGTATCTTCCGGATTAGTAAGGTCCGATTAGGTTATTATTTTACGATATTTTGTATTCCTGTGATATTGATCTGCTAGTTGATAGGTTGTGGTATAGATTTGTTGAGGTTAGCTCTGCTGACCCTAGGTACTTGACTCTTGTATCATAGCTTGCTTGTGAGTAGGTTGTTGGCTTGCATTTTGAAGTACATTCTTGACTCGGTTCCTTATCCTTTGCATTTTTTCTGCTCCTTATTTCTTGTCTATCATACTATACCTCGTGTTTAGTTTCTTGAGTTGTACTTTCCTTATTACCTATATTTTATACTTGCTTTATCTTTGGAGCTTAGTTGGACGATGCCTATTGAGTACCACTTGTTGGTACTCATACTACACTTTAACACCCTACATATCGTGGTATGAGTTCTCGCCGTTGATTTGGATATCGTGCGTAGATAAACCCATAAAATATAAATTATGGAGATATATATGTTTTTATAAAGTTATTCTAAATGATTTAAGGTTACTTGAGAGTAAAGCATCGATGTTGTTATTGTGAAAGGTTGTTCTCACAGAAAGGATTCATAGAGTTGAAAGGTTTCTCAACTAAAGATTGAATCAAGTTTTAGGAGTTATTCTAAATGAACTCTAGCTTGGATTGGCTACTTGATTGTGCCTTTCCATGGATAACAAGATGAATATGATTAATGACTATTCCGTGGGATTTATGCTTAGCACCGAGTGGAGAAGTGGTGATTACCCATGTCCCATTACTATGTGCCACCATAGTTTTGTCTTAGATAGACATTAGCTAGTGGATCCACCTTAGCTCAAGTTTATGGTTCCTACCTTGGACAGTAAGGACATCTCTTTTCAGTGTGGGATATACATAGATAAACATTAGCTACTGGATCCACTGTAGCTCAAGTTTATGGTTCTTACCTTGGCAAGTAAGGACATCTCTTTTTGGTGTGAGATAGACACCAGATTCTATTTTATAACTCACAGGGTCTATGTCGATTAAGGACAAACTTCCCACAATGAACTAATATTACTTTCTAAAAGTATCTCAAATATGTTTTAAATATGTTTAACTTGCATTGACCATGGTTACGACTTATGTTTTCTAACATGTTATTTTATTATTTAGCTTGGTCATCGCATGTCATGTAAAGTCCTTTTTAGCATGATTTCATAACTCTTATGCATTACTATCATATTTAGTACATTACATGTACTAATGCATACTTGTGCCTATATTGTAACACTAATATAGGGTCCAATGTTACCATTCCGCACACTCGTGGCAAGTTGATCCTTTTGATCTTTCAAAGATTGGTGAGTCCTCATGTTCCGAGGACCGAGACTCTTTATTTCTTTATGTCTTTTCATTTAAATCTTGTATGTGATG
Organism: Solanum acaule; assembly: GCA_036250505.1. Lineage (NCBI taxonomy): Eukaryota > Viridiplantae > Streptophyta > Magnoliopsida > Solanales > Solanaceae > Solanum > Solanum acaule. The sequence continues at coordinate 28,315 of JAJOOR010002622.1, read as the reverse complement.
TATGTGTTACGACCCAATCACTTTCCTTATGATGTACTACATGGCTTGAGACTTATGTTCAAATTCCGCTTTTGTCAAACTCTTTATGATATAAAACTGTCTTTTGAATTCTTTAAATTCTATTATCTTGTATGATGTATGCTAAGTGGCTTGTATAGGGTCTCTCGGAGTCCAATACCCCATGTTACGACTAAGGTGTACTTTAGGTTGTGATAATCACTTTGTTTCTTTTGTAATCACACGTTATGATTTGATTTTCTTTGTAAGCACTTTTTATCTGTAATGTTAAATATGTTCGACCTGATTTCTGATTAACGTTTCAAGGACACTTCATCTAATTCTAAGTGTCAACGATCGCTAGTCTGTATATAACCCAACTAAATGAGTTGGGGTCGAATCCCACAGAGAGTGGTATGTGTTTAAGATTCAATAGAAAAGTACAAATATGATCAAGTCAGTCATAGGAATAAATATTTACGAATAAAAATATAATTCAAATCAGGGGGTGACACGAATGTCAAATAAGGGGGTTTTGGTTTTAATTATCAACAACAACAACAATACAAAAATGACAATAATGAGACGGGTTCTTGAGATGTGATTCGATTATAGGCTAATGTAGGCAAATGGGTAATTGCAATTGTTAGAAAATAACTGTAAATTAGTGAATAAGCTAGACTATAGAGGAGGTAAACTTTCACTCAAACAATTTACCTTGAATCAAGTCGATTTCTCTTGAAGATCGACAAGCATGCAAAATAAGAACAGCCTACGCTTTAGTCAATTCACTCTCTCGAGCTGAATGTGCGGAAAAGGGTTTAGGATTCACTCTCTCGAGCTGAACCCATGACAACCCAATACCCACAAACCATCAATCAATAATCTTGGTTTTTAAAACCTTTCTCTCGAGCAAGCCAAAAACACAAAGGTAGAACTGCATTTGCAACTACAATTCTTCAAATTAAACCACAATTACTGATTGAAATCACTTCTAAACAACATTTAAACTAACAATTAGCAATACCCATAAACTAAATCAGCCCATAATCACATAATCACACCCCAAGAATTAAGGTTTTAGCTAGACATCATAAAAAGATAAAAATCGTTACCAAATTGAGTTTCCATCAACTAGGTAAGATTGATTTCGTCTTTACAAAGGTCCAAATTGAAAAATCTCAAAGACCCACTTCCAATTTCTCAAAAGTGAAAAACTTCAATTCTTCAAAGCTAAGGAAAACTTGTCTCAATACTCAGAATTCAATATCTTGAAAGTATCATACTTACTAATTGACTAAAAACTCTTAAACTAAATGTTCAAAAACGTATTTACAGTCGCAAAAAATATGATGCGAAGGGCCATTCGGCGCAGTAAGTCGGGCTCGGCGATCCACCTTTTGGTCAATTCCATCACCTTTTGCCTTGGCCTTCAGCATCTTCCAGGTTTGTAACTTTGGACGATCTAACTCTACATCGCGGAACCACTTCGGCGATCCACCGACTGCTCATTTATCCCCCCAACTTCATTTTCTCCTTCAGGGCTTGGCACACTGGAACTTTAGGCGGTAAAGTGGCCACTCGACGACTCGCCAAATGGACTTGGCGATCATCAGGCTCTCTTTTCTTCTTTTTTTCAGCTCGCTTTGTTCATTTTTGCAACTTAGTGTCCTTGCTTTTCTCCTTAATCCATAATCCTGAAAATCAAGGATTTTGCATCAGTTTTTGGCACAAAATGAGCATTTGAGGACACTAAACCTATACAAATAAAGCCCTAAATGAGTCCAAATCTTGGACTCATCAACACCCCCAACTTAAACTTTTGTTTGTCCTCAAGTAAAACTCAAGTTTAGCAGTTCAAAAAGGATGTCTCAAACAGTGCTACAAAAGACTCAATCATGAATGCACATAACAAGACTCAGCTTACTCATGCAAGGATCAATTGTGCACTCAAAGATTCAAGTTGTGACTCACCACTATCAAAGATTCTCAAGTTCACAATACTTGCTTCAAATACAAGTTCAAGCTCAACAAGGGTACTCAAATGCCCTCACAAAAAGATGATTCCATATTCACACAATTGTTCAACACTTTATAGTTTCGAAATCACAAACAACTCTCACACTCACAAAGATGTACACATTGCATGACTTCACCCATATGTTTGCCCTTATTTTCCAATCAATACTTGTTTCAGCTCACTCAAGATCAAGAAGGTCTGTTCAAGGCTTATAACAGGGCTGAGTGTAAACGTTTGGTCAATTAGGCTCAGTGGCTACTATCCTCATGAAATGTGATATGAGCAACACTTTCTTTCCTATTCTTCAATATTTTCACCCATGCTCAAAAGTCACCCCATTATTCACTTCTCAAGGAATCCCAGACACCCCATTTCTTTTGCACTTTCATAAATTTATTTCCACAACTTTTTCATTCTTTTTTTTTCTTTGTTTTTATGGAGGGGTTCCATCTTTCTCAAAACCATGGGTCAAGGAGGACTTCTTTGCACTTCTTGAGTTACCTTCTCTTTTCACCACACCCCCAACTTAGGATTTTGGCTTAAGTTGGCTATTCAAACAAACCACACTTCATGAGGATTATTGGTGAAGGGATAAAGAGAAGTCTCAATTTCTCAAGTTTCTTCCAAGGAAAAGGGCAAGGCTCAAAGGGTGTTCAAGCGAAGTGCACACACTCACAAGGTAGGCCACAAAAGAGGTATAATGTCAAATTGTTTCACTCTTTAAAATTTTTGCCTAAGATCATTTCAAGAGCTTGCGTCACTTAGTCAACCGGACAATGGGGAAAATTCTAAGTGTCATCACACATGGTTCACGGTAAGCTTATCACACAAGGCATTGGCACCAATATCAAACAAGACTCCACACTTTCGCTAGTGTGCAATGTTCATCACAAGAGACTCAATTCGATAGTCGGCTAGTCACAACGAGATGCAAAAAGTTTACATATTGTCTATGCAACTTCATTTGGCCTCATCATAGTGGAACATTTATGTTTGTTCGATTAAGAGCACTATTCAAGTCATTGGTATTGATCATGACTGACACTCCAATTTGCACAAGAACAACCATATTCAAACACAACCAAGAGGTGGTAAATTTTTTCAGAAGGGTCCAAAAACCATTTGCAATTAAATTAAGGAGCCACAAGCTCAAATATCCACAAAAACAGTGTCAAAACACATTTTTCAGCACAAAAACCCAATATATACAAAAGTAATAGTCACAAGAGGTGGGTATGGAAATACCTCACCCCCATCACAAACAAAAAGCAATTTGTCCTCAAATACAATAAATATTTCCAAAAATCAATAGAAATGACAGAGAGGGAGGTAAAGAAAAGTCATGTCTACGCAGTCGCTCCATCTGTCTGGGCATCAATGCTCGGTGAATCACTTTGATCTTGGGCAACAGTGCTCGGAGTCATATCAACAGTACCTGCTCCAGTAGGGTCAGCTATGGGTGTGTCCGCCAATGAGATTTGTACAGCTATATCTACCATGGCCTCATCAACCTTCGTAAGGCCCTCATAAGAAGCCTCCTCATCAACACCAAGCTGCTCCTCATCGGTCTCAGCCTCGAACTTAGCAGCAGCCACCTCCTCAACTCGAACCTCATCTCTGGTGATAGCCAGAGGCACATCTGGATCAACTGGCACATCAAGGATCTCTACTATCCCGAAAATCATCGACATGTCGGTGGACTTCAGCTGGTCCACATCTCTCCTCAACTCAGCAATAGCGGCCTTTAGAGTCGTCACCTCATTAGTAGCCCCCTGGCCTTGCTCACACACCGCTATCTTTGTCACAAGGGCATAAATAGTAGAACTCAGAGGTGTCACAACATCGACATGGGTCATCTCGATCATGCCAGGAATGGTGGCCTCAAGTATAGAGGCGCGTCTATCACCAGAATGGGCTAGCTGCCCCATCCGTAGTAATGCAGCCTGAGTGAGCGGTGGTCGGAAGGCAGCAGCAACAATCGTACCAGATCTAGGAGGCAAGGGAGCAGTAGAGGTACTGAGAGTAATAGAAGGGATATCACTAGATGTACCTGAAGGCCCAGGGGCCAGAGTAGGCAATACTGCCTCTGCAGGTAGTGTCTGAACACCAACAACTGGGGATGTATCCACCTGGGCTGCCTTCTTTTTCTCGGCCTCATCTTTCAAGTACTCCGCCTCAATCCTCCGAATGTCGGTACAAGATGTGAGAATCACTTCCATATCCTTCTTCTCATCTCTAGGCACCCGAGCTTGTCTGCACAGCTCAGTAATCAGCACCGAGAAAGGTAGAGATGTTTGGCGCTACTTGGTCCTAACAAACATCTCATGTGCAATGATCATCTCCAAGTTCAGCCTCGTCCTATCAATGATGCAACCAAGACACGCTGCTTTGGTGTGGCGGAGAATCAACTCGTTCTGGGATGGCATGATGGTACTGCTGATGAAGCCAAACCAGAATCTCGTTGCTATATTTAGGTCCTTCTTCTCAATGGGTGCTCCAACCTCGAGCCACTTGGGAGTATCGTCTGATATCAGAGGAGCCAACCATTTCTTCATGTTTTCTAACGTCTTTATCCTGATCTTATATTAGTAGTCATCCTCAATTCGTGTTGAAACCCCTAAGATTGCATTAATAGCGTCACTATCACATTTCACCTTTTTACCCTTAACGACCACATAGTCAACCGGCTTGAATTTGGCTACCGACTTCTTCCCTTGTGGCACCAGGGCTCCGTAAGTAGTGTAGAACTCCCAGACCCAATTTGGAACATAAGAGCCTCGGGGTCGAGTGAACAACTGGAACTTATGGGACCTCAAGCAGCTCATGATCTCTAGATACCTGTCTATGATGCCATCAGTACAACTTCTTCTCTTCTATAATGGTCCTCAGCCCCTCAGTCTTCAGTCTATTCATAGACCGTGGAAAAGGACCCTATATAGCTGGTGCTGGAACCACAACCTATGCTAGAGCAGAAGGAGTAGTCGTAGCCTGGGGAGTCCTGATCCTAGACGGATTATTTATCCTCTTTGATCGCAGCTCAGCCCTCTGGGCTTCTAGTAGCTCATCATCTTCAGGCTCAGAATTGGTAGCCCGAGGATCTTGGTGCTCACCTTAACACTCAGAAGTGGTGAGGTGAGTGGCATAGATCCCGTCACTATCGGAGCTGGCAACGGTGATGCAGGAGCATGTGCTTTGCCTTTTCCTTTTCCCTTCCCACCTGTGGTGGGAATTTTGGTAGCCTTAGCCTTGGATGCAACTGCATCCTCGTTGATTTTGATTCCCTTGGCCCTCTTGCGGGGTGGCATGTGTTTACCAACCACTTTTAGTCTAGCCATATGTGCAAACACATTATAGAAAGTAAGGAATAGTTCAAACAAAGTTGCAGAAAAACAGTTGCAGACAGACTCGCCGAACCAATCGACGAGTTGCTGAATCACTTTGGCGAGCAAAGTCGGGCTCGCTAAAAGGATTGGCTAAAAATTCTCAGAAAAATTGGCACGTCGGCGATGGGAGGGGCCTTTTAGCAAATTGCTGACAGCATTTGGCGAGCAAGGATAAGCCCACTGAAAGTTACAGTGTAATTTAAGGGTTAGGGCCGCAGAAATGGCGATCAAGAAAGCCTTTTAGCAAGTCGCCGAGTGCACTCGGCGAACTCAGGCTTCTCACCGAAAGTTACAGTACCCAAACTTAACAATTTCTTGAAATTAAAGGCGATCAAGGGGGATTCGGTGAACCGCTGAGTGGTTCGGCGAGCTTGACCCAGCTTGCCAAACTGCCCAACGTGCCTACTTTCAACCCCATCTTCAAAAATCAACCCCGCATCCCCCAGAAACAAAATCAAACCACACACTAGTTCAATTAGACTAAGACCCATATGACCCATGCTTCCGGGATACTCAAACTTCTCTCAGTTTGGCCAACTTTGGTCATTTGATGACTTTAGCCCTTAAGAATGACGTCAACCGCTCCATCATTGGGCAAAGCACGTCATTTGGCACAAATGCAGGTTACTCAGACTTCACCCGACTAGACATATTAACAATATAGCACAACCTAACAATTTAGATCAATTTTAAGCACAAAAACTTGGGAAATCAACAACATTGACATTTTAGGCAATATATTCAAATTAAAACAGGCACACAAGCACAAAAAAATGAAATCAGAGAGGCCCAACACACTTTACTAAGATCAACACAATTGAAAATGAGTAAAATCACTAAATACGAGTTCGGGGTTTGGAAAACCAACCTTTAATGCTGAATAAATAAGTTGAAATGCTAGGCGGCAAAGATATTCGACTCTGAACACACACTCAACGACTACCAAGCGGTAAAAATGCAAAAATATAGGAAAATATAGTGTGGGTGTGATTTTGGAAAGTTAAAAAGTGAGGGAATGTGGAAGAGTTTGAAAGTTTAAACCTTTGGCCTTTAAAACCGTCCAGTTCTTGCCCGTTCGGCGACATTAGTTTTGCTCACCTATCCCCTCAGCGACAAGCCGAGTGGGTACTTACCTCACCGAGTTTTACAGGACCTCTAGTTAATGTGAGGTCCAAACGGCAGACTAAATCGCGATTGCCGACCTGTTCGGCGACACACCGATTTGCTCCTTGGCTCGTCGAGTTTTACAGACTCTAACCTTAGAATTTCTTAAGTCCAACGGCAGACTAAATAGCGCTCGCCGACCTCTTCGATAAGTTGCCGACTGGATATTTAGCTCGCCAATCACCACTTTTCAATCACATTCCATTTTTTTACCTACACAATCAACACACCATTATTTCAAAATAAAAAAGAAGCAAATAAAAACTTGGGTTGCCTACCAAGCAACGCCTTAGTTAAAGTCGTGGCACAACGCAAGTCCTCACTCAAACTTCATTCTTGGGGTTGACCATAGTGTCACTAGGCAACCCCCCTTGTTGTCTCGGGTTTAAATGAGATGAAATATGACCCATCTGGGTCTCCAACTATTTGATAGAGACGGAATGAGAGGTAACTGTCTGGCTAAGGGTCGACACATCTTCCTTCATCTCTTTCAAAATTTTATCAGACCCCTCAACCCTGTTGAGAATACGAGAAAACATATCCTCAGACCGGCCACCCTCAGAATCCTTGGGATTTTGGCGCTCGTGGGGAGGAACATATCTATCCTTCTCCCCGTCTCTTTCTTTCCAAGTGGCGTTACGATCCTTCCACTCTGTATTACTATCCTTCCAGCCTTCATCCCTGTTCTAACCTTGGTTACCACCTTGCCTCGAGTAGTTTGCACGATAACCACCTCCTTGGTTGGCTAGGAAATTCACCTCTTCGTTGTACAATACTTCAAACTTGGCCTCATCAGGGTTTACAAACCCAACACCCACAACATTGACACTTTTAGCACTAGCTCCCATGACATTTTTGGACAAAATGTCAAGTTGTGTCATGATCTTTGCCATGTTTTGGTCCCTCTCTTGGTCTTTCTTTAGCTGCTCCTTGGTCAATTTAAACGTGAGAAGGGAGACCTGATATTCGTGGGTGTACCAAGCCCGATTAATTGTGGTCATACCATCCAATAGCTGGGCTGCTATAATATAAGGTTGTTGCATCAAACGTCCTAGAGAAAGTTGGTCAGCTACACCCTTGTTCACTGAATCAAGGCTTCGGTAAAAATATTGCAGCAAAACATTGTTAGGCAAGCCATGAGTTGGCCATTGCAGCACCAACTTTTTGAATCGTAGCCAAGTCTCATGAATTGTCTCACCCTCCAAACACTTGAAGCTTTAGATGCTGTCCCGAAGTGTCATTATCTTCGAATGAGAGAAAAATCGCACTTGAAATGCGGTGACAAGCTCTTCCCACGAAGTTATTGATTCTCTTGGCAATTTAGCCAACCATTTACATGCTTCTCCCATTAAAGAAAATGGGAACAACCTCAACCGGACTGACTCTTGGGATATGTTCTTGAAGGAGAACGGCCCGCAAACATCAATAAAGTTTCTAATATGCTCATGGGGATCCTCATGAGCAACCCACCCAACTTTCAATTGTAAGAGCTGCAACATGGTACTTGTAATATGGAACACATCGTTACCTTCAGCTGGAGGCAAGCGAATGGCACCAATTCCACCCATTAGATGAGGGTCATTAACATTAGGCTCATCGACATCGTTGAGGCTACCGATGTCATCTTGGTGGCCCCCTTGGCTACCATTGCTTCAGTCTATACTCATTCTCGCTGTTCAAAATAGCAACACACAAACCAAAACTAAAAGTAAGTAGATTCAACTATAATTGAAAAGAACAAAATTCAACTTAACTAAAGAATCTTAACAAACACCACTCCCCGGCAGTGGCGCCATTTTGATTAACGTTTCAAGGACATTTCATCCAATTTTAAGTGTCAACGATTGCTAGTCAGTATATAACCCAACTAAATGAGTTGGGGTCGAATCCCACATGGAGTGGTACGTGTTTAAGATTCAATAGAAAAGTCCAAATATGATCAAGTCAGTCATAAATATAGACATTTACGAGTAAAAATATAATTCAAATCAGGGGGTGACACGAATGTCAAATAAGGGGGTTTTGGTTTTAATTATCAACTACATCAACAGCACAACAATACAAAAATGACAATAATGAGACGGGCAATTGCAACTGTTAGAAAATAGTTGTAAATTAGTGAATAAGCTAGACTATAGAGAAGGTAAACTATATCTCGAACAATTTACCCTGAATCAAGTCGATTTCTCTCGAACATCGACAAACATGCAAAATAAGAACAACCTACTCTTTAGTCCATTCACTCTCTCGAGCTGAATGTGTGGAAAAGGGTTTAGGATTCACTCTCTCGAGCTGAACCCATGACAACCCAGTACCCACAGACCATCAATCAATAATCTTGGTTTTTAAAACCTCTCTATCGAGCAAGACAAAAACGCAAAAGTAGAACTGCATGTGCAACTACAATTCTTTAAATTAAACCACAATTACTGATTGAAATCACTTCTAAACAACATTTAAACTAACAATTAGCAATACATATAAACTAAATCAACCCATAATCACATAATCACACCCCAAGAATTAAGGTTTTAGCTAGACATCATAAAAAGATAAAAATCGTTACCAAATTGAGTTTCCATCAACTAGGTAAGATTGATTTCGTCTTTACAATGGTCCAAATTGAAGAATCTCAAAGACCCACTTCCAATTTCTCAAAAGTGAAAAACTCCAATTCTTCAAAGCTAAGGAAAACTTGTCTCAATACTCAGACTTCAATATCTTGAAAGTATCATACTTACTAATTGACTAAAAGCTCTTAAACTAAATGTTCAAAAACGTATTTATAGTTGCCAAAAATATGCTGCGAAGGGCCATTCGGTACAGTAAGTCGGGCTCGCCGATCAACTCGGCGATTCGCCCTTTGGTCAATTCCATCGCCTTTTTTCTTGGCCTTCAGCATCCTCCAGGTCTGTAACTTTGGGCGATCTAACTCTGCATTACGGAACCACTTCGGCAATCTGCCGACTACTGCTTTCTCTTGCCAACTTGATTTTCTCCTTCAGGGCTTGGCACACTAGAACTTTAGGTGGTCAAATGGCCACTTGGCGATCACCAGACTCTCTTTTCTTCCTTCTTTCAGCTCGCTTTGTTCCTTTTTGCAATTTAGTGTACTTGGTTTGCTCCTTAATCTTATCCTGAAAATCAAGGATTTTGCATTAGTTTTTGGCACAAAATGAGCATTTGAGGACACTAAACCTATACAAATAAAGCCCTAAATGAGTCCAAATCTTGGACTCATCAATTTCCCCTAGTAGAATACATAGGTGGCCTTCATCGGCTTTGGTCACATTATAAAAAATATATCACTTTTTCTTTATTTTGGAACTATGTTTGACCTGATTTCTGATCAACGGAATATGTTGGCGCCACACCGACTCGATCATATTCTCCGTAAGATTTTCATCTCCCTTTATAATGGAAACTGGGGCAGAATTTTGAGAGGATCTCAAAATTTGTTAGAAAAGACTTTCTCCAACAAGTCAGAATCAGAGATCATATCAAAGTTACAACTAGACAGAATTATTGAGAGCATCTAAAAAATTCAATTAGAAACTACAAGAAAGTTCAAAAGTTCTTCTATGTTTTAAATCGGGGTAGAGTTTTTGAGGAGGATCCTAAAAAATACTATCAAATATACATTTCGAGACCAGACAAGCTTGAAAATCAAATGTAAAAGGAGCATCAGAACTGCAAGGCGAAGCCAACATGAATCAATCTCTTAAAACTAAAATTTTTTCTTTGAATGCAGGAACTATAAAGTCACAAGGCGTCATTAGACCCACAATGGCCTCATCATAGTAATTCAGATGATTTCTACTCTCACTTTGTCTCTAAAATATATTCATGTTACCTTATTATGATTTATAACACATTCTCTTGATGTTGTAGGTGAAATAGTCTTGCACAATGACTAAAATTTGTGAGATGATATCCAGACCAATATGAGCTGAACAACTTCATCTTTAAACTTATCTTTCACTTTGTTACTAATTACATCTTAACTCCACGTGTGTTGTTACTAAAATTGAAGGCAAACTTCAAAGGATACTTCCAAATTTTGAAGAATCATGCCAAACCACTAGAAAAAATACAAGTCACAAAGTTGTTATTGTATATGCTATGGAATTCGGACACTAAGGATTCAATTTGACAAATCAACTCCTATCCTTTATTCTACGTTGACGAATCTTATCCTCCATTATTTCAATTCCCTTGTCTTTTGGTGACAAATTTTATGTTCTCCAAGAATTATATTAAGTTTTAGGTTTGAACTACGTTAGACCTGATTTCTTGTTGCAACAGGATACGTAGGCAATCCTATATAAGGATTCAATCTTCCTACTATTTCAAACTACAAATCTCATACGAAACTAGGGCATGTTTTTGGAATTAGTCATTCTTTATTTCTTATGAACTATTTCAATTGAGTACCCTTGTACTGGAAACATGGGCACCTTTTTGAGACGGTTCAACGTTTTAAAATCTCCGTTCAACTTCAAGTTTCAAAGATATCATTTATCAAGAAAAAAATTTCAATTTAAAGTAGGGACACACCTCATGTGATATGCCTAATCGGCCATTAGCACCTCTATTCAATGTTAGAAGCCCTCAAAGCGTTCTTCCAGAATCACTCCTTATATATGACCACCAAATCGTCATTACACATTTGAATTTCTGGACATGTGTTAATATATTGTTATCAACTAACAAATTATCTATGAGTGCAGGGGCGACAAATTCTTTAATGACAATCAGAGATCTTACCAGCTTCACAAACTACAAGAAACAAACTGGATGGCTTTATTACATCATTACTCTCTATTTTTGAGATTTGTTTACCTCATTAATTACTATTTTGTTTTATAATTGCAGAAAATGCTATATATTTATATTTTTTGCCATTCAAAGAGTTATATTGAGCTTCCACCTCGAAATATTATATTACATTATATTGGATTGTCACCGCCCTCAGTGTGACCGGTTATTAGTAAATTAGGACATCACCTCCCTCAATGTGACACGTTATATTATATTGGACAATCACCGCCCTCAAAGGAACACATTATTATTATTATTATATAGATGTCACCTCTCTAAACCTGACAGGTTATATTATATTGGGTTGTCAGCTTTCTCAACATGACATGTTATTATCACATTGAGCAGTCACTCCACCAAAAGAACATGTTATTATTATATTGAGACATTACCTCCCTTAAGTGCAAGGTTATATTATATTGGGACGTCACCTCCCTAAAAGGTTACACGTTGGGAAGTCACCTCCCTAAAAAGTGACACATTGGGAAGTCACATCCCTAAAAAGTGACGTTTAGACGTCACCTCCCAAAAAGTGACACATTGGGACGTCACCTCCCTAAAAAGTGACAAGTTGGAACATCACCTCTCTAAAAAGTGACATGTTGGGAACTCACCTCCCTAAACAGTGACACGTTGGGATGTCACCTCCCTAAAAAGTCACATGTTGGGAAACCACCTCCCTAAAAAGTGACACATTGGGATGTCACCTCCTTATAAAGTGACACGTTGGGAAGTCACCTCCCTAAAATGTGATACGTTGGGACGTAACCTCCCTAAAAATTGACATGTTGAGAAGTCACATCCTCAAAAAGTAACACATTGGGACGTCATCTCCCTAAAAAGTGACATGCTGGGACATCACCTCTCTAAAAAGTGACACGTATAGAAGTCACCTCCCTAAAAAGTGACACGTTGGGACGTTACCTCTCTAAAAAGTGATACATTGGGAAGTCATCTCCCTAAAGAGTGACATGTTGGGACGTCACCTCTCTAAAAAGTGACATGTTGGAACCTTACCTCCCTAAAAAGTGACACGTTACATTATGTTATTGGATCATCACCTCGTTCGAATTAACACATCATTTAAGATCACCACTTCTTTTGAGAGTAATACACTTGAAATTGGATCGTCATCTCCTTCAGCATGACATGTTAAACTAGGTTTGCAAATATTATATTTGTAATTATGTTACATTTCTACTGACAATCTTTTCTATACTTTGCGATACACAAAGTGGACTACGTCAAAATTGGACGCAGCACAATGCAGAACATTTTCTTAGCAGTAATCTGGGACATAGTCCAAAGAAGAATATCAAACTCTTAGGGCGCAAGTTGAGGAGAGAGTTCCACCACAATCAAACAACATCCCTATTGTAAGTCATATGGGTATTCCTTGGGGCTTAATAGTTTCAATTTTGCACCTAGTGAATTTTTCAAACTCTCATCGAAGCAAGTTTTCAAATTTGAGTGACGATACACCTAGAGCTTTAGAAGTTATGACCATGTAAGTTCTTACCTATGGGTGTGAAGTGCCTCACATTCATATATATATATATATGTATGTGTGTGTGTCTGTATATATATATATATATATATATGTATGTATGTGTGTATGTATGTGTATATATATATATATATATATATATATATATGTATATGTATGTGTGTGTGCGCGCGCGTGCGTGCGTGCGTGTGTGTTTAACTTAGTATGCATCTTATTTTCCTTTAAATTAATCAAATTTTAATTAGCGCTGCAATTAGTCTGATTTTTTTTTATCATTAGCGAGTTATTTCACATTTGTTAACATTAAGAAGCTTAGTAGTTTATTAGATACGTAATTTGTTTCGTTTCAAATTTTATCATCTTATCATTTTCAAGACCAAGTGACCTATTCCCTTTAATATAATTTGGACCCATTTTTTTTTTTGGAAAAACTACATAACTACACATACATCACTATCATATATACTTTATTTACCTCTAGTTTAAAACAATTACATATACTACCACTTTTAATATTTATACCATATCTTTTAAAAGATTTAATTAGATACACAAATCCCTTAAATATGGTATTGGATAATTATCTTAAATTTAAACTCCTTAATTAATTGTCCACATTAACAACTCAATTTTTTTATATTCACATCTCACATCTGCCGTTCCCCACTCACACGTCCACCAACCCTTTTTCTTCCTTCATCTTCTCCCTCTTTCTTCCTTCATCCTCTCAATACATATTTGCATGTTCAAAACAACATTATACATTATGTTTGTTTCTATCATTTTATTATTCTCATGTATCTTGGTTTTGTATCTGAGTTAAAGTTCATAATGTTCTAAGGTTCAATTTAAAAAGTTTTACAAATTAGGTTTTACATTTTTTTGATTTTGTTGTTTCTCAAATACTTTAATAGCTGGTTATTCTCAAAATCAGATTATTCTTGTTAAATGTACTACACATTAACAATATTATACTAAATGAAACAACTTTTATTTGTTATTTGCACTCATGAATTTCTCATTGCAGAGACTGACTCTTCATCCATTAACATTCAAGGCGAGAATAGATCTAGGTATAGGAACTACTCAATCAAAAAGGAAGAATTACATCAAGCTTTACTTAACATAAAAAATACACCATTTATGCAACAATGTTGAATACACATCAGGTGTACATGTATCTAGTTAAGAGTTGATGTATCTGAGTTAAAATTATATGTATCTGTGAGAAAAATATTCAGATGCTAAAAAAAAGGAAGAATGTTGATTTGTTTTTAAACTTTTTTTTGGATCAATGATAAGATAGATACGCTAACATCGTGAGTTGGTTCTGAATTCATACATTTCAATTACATTCCATATTTGGATACACATAATTTATGTATATGCTTACTATGTATTTGAGATACATGTTTTTAATATAACGTATGAAATTGATATTTGATACATCAAATTAATACTAGATACATATAAAAGATACATGAAATTAAAATTAGATCATATAAATAGATACATAAAATTAATAATGAACACATATAACAAATATACGAAATTAATATTAGATACTTCTATGATACATATGAATGTACTTGTATGATACTCATGTATCTAAGTGTTTAGTTTGTATGATACATCATCTATTAATAATAGATACATCAAATTAATGAATTTGTTATAAAATGAAATTAATCAAGTTACATGATCAAGATAGACATGTTTTTGTCTTTTTAATAATAATAATATTAATGAATTTATTATTTCAAAGAATAATAAATAAATAATAAATGAAATTAATTAAAAATAAATACACTCCTTGATTTTTGCCCTATATTAAGAGATTTGATTAATTTAATTTCCAAAATTAATTGTCCATGTATTCTAAAAATCATCTATTACTCCTCTAATTAAGGAAATCAGTTACAACCAATTAATTTAAAAAATAAAATACGTATCTCAATTTTAAAATTCGACAAATACATGTATCTGACAGATTCAAAATCATGTATCCTAAGCTTGGAATTTGGTAGAGGAAGTAATGTTTGAAACTAACGAGAATCTTAGTAATTAGGAACTAAACTAATGGGATTTATGTAGTTTGCCTTTTTTTTTTAGCTACTTAGGCCCAACATATCCATTAATAACTTGGCCCGGTCTTAATCTATCTTTCCTTTCACGGTCTCAAAGAATGCAGCAATAACTCTACGCACCACTCTTTCTCTGTTCATTGTTCTTCTTCCCCAAAGAACCCAACAAAACAAACCCAAATTTTCTCTGCTAGGCACAAACCCTTGTACTCGCAAGGCTTCTAGAAATTTCTCTAAAGGTGTGGTACATCCATTGTTTCTTCGAAAGTGGTGCAAATTCGTACGTTTTTCTTGTTGTCAACCTTATATGTTTAGGGATTTTGAAAATCCTCAAAGTCCCACATCAAAATTCTTTAAGATTTTGAGATATTTGGGGTTGTATATAAACCCCTTACCTCTCACTATTAAAGGGACGATTTTTGGGGAGGCTAAGAAAAGAACACCCCTTTGTTTGGGAGCTCTTAATTATTCTTTTTGAGATTTTCTCCTCTCAGCTGTCTCCAGTTCTTTTGGTTCGTCAGAGCTCGTTGGGGTTTGCTATTCTCTGTGGTGGAGAAGCTCTTACTCACTGTATCAGTCGCTGCTCCGGAAAGTTCGATCAACTTCCCTTTCTTGAACATTCCTCTCTTCGAGTCAACCTCCAAGTCATTCAAAGGAAAGCTAAGATTACTGGGTTAAAATTAACCCAAGAAGATAGCAGCGGCGGCAGCCCCAAAGGGCTAAAAGAATGACATTTTCTTGTACTTGAAAAGTATGGGAATATCACCAACTGAAGCAGGATTTATTTCTGGCCAAAGGCCTGAAAGCAGTGGCACCAGCTCATCAGGCGGCAAATTGCAGTGGCCAAAAATGGCTAAAAGTTAGGCCAAAGGCCTAGTTTTCTCATATTGCCTTATTCTCGTATTTCTCTTGTTGTGTTACTGTGATGTTTAACTCTTACCTAACTTAGATGAATCCTCAATGGAAAGTTATGGGTTTTCAATGACTATAATTTACTCAAGTTTTACTTGTTCATTATTCTAAATGCTAAGTTTTCTAAAGAGAAAAGACATCACATGACACTTGAATTAGTCCTAAATTTTTTTAAAAAATATCTTAATAATACGGGTGTCCTATTACCCCATAAAAGTATTGAATATCGTTGTGAAAGGATCATTTTGACCCATTTTCTCACCTGGTTTGTGAACACGCACAACACGCACTTGAAGGTATGTTTTTGCTGATAAAAACCAATTAAAAAGTGCCACATTTTGCTTGTTTTCTTTATTAATTATTTACTTGCTTTAAATCATCTTCTTCCCCACAACATTACGTTTCAAACTCGGCATTACCATTTTCAAGTTCTTTATAATCATCTCCATTAACAACTTCCTTAAAGTCCCAATTCAACAATCAATTCTCAAATTTCCACTAATTCGAAATCCTAATTTTGACTGAAAAAACTCAAACCCAGCAAAAATTGTTCACACCCAAGTGAGAAAATACTAAAACAAATTCAACCCAAAAACAGAGAAAAACAAAAATCAAAGCAAAACCCAATTACAACACCAAGAAAGAGAAACAAAAACAGAAAATTTTTTACAGAAAAAGATAATTATATACTGAAAGCAAGAAGAAGATCTAATTAGCGAAAAGAATAGGGATAAATAGAGATTGAAGGAAAGGATTTTATATTAATAAATAAATAAAATGTGTGTGAAAATGTCAAATTTGACAGGGGAGAGAAATTAAGTTTTAGGAACATTTTTAGTTTTAATGGAAATATAGATATAGCTTGTGTGTAGTGAACATCACCTTTTGAAACAAATCGGGTTGGATTGAAATTAGCGTGAGCCTCACGCACGTCTTACCAGGTGAGGAAATGGCCCTAAATGACTCTTTTACAACGATATTCAATACTTTTGTGGGGTAATAGGACGCCTGCAAAGTTAAGGTATCTTTTTAAAAATTTGGGACAACTTCAATGGTGATTTTATGTCTTTTCTCTTTTCTAAACTCAAGTTAATTTGTTCTTTTAAACAAATTTAGGCTTGTAAGGACAACATGAGGATTCAAAGAACTATATATGTGTTCAAAGAACTCAGCGTCATTTGATCCAATTATTGTATTGTCATGACTATCTGGATGTTTGGACTTATGAACCAAAATCAACATGCTTTACTGTTTGTAACATACCCAATGAAAATACAGTCCACAGTCTAAGGTCTTATTTTGACCCTTTTTGGTGTAGAAACTTGAACTTTGGCTTGACACTCCCACACTTTGAAATATTTCATGTTGGATTTATTCCTTTGCATTTCTCATATGGAATAGAATATATCTTGCTATGGGGCACTCAATTGAGTATTTGATTTGTTGTAAAGATAGTCCTCCCCCGCCCCCTCGACACACATATTTTGTGATAAACCTGAACTTATTAGTGAGACATTCATCATTTCCTTCAAAGTTTGATTTTTCCTTTCCGCAATTCCATTATAGTGGGGTGAGTAGGGGCAATAGTTTGATGAATGATTCTATTTTCCAAATATATTTATGCAAAAAGAAATTCATATTCTTCATCCCTATCACTTCTTATCATTTATCTTTTACCCAACTGATTTTCAACTTCGATTTTATATTGTCTAAATATTTCTATTGCTTGATATTTACCATTCAGCAAATAGACATAATAGTATCTAGCGCAATCATCAATCAAGGTTATGACATATTTTCCCACCATGAGATAAAAAATTCAATATGAATCAATTCGAAGGGGTTGTAACCTTTCAATATATTTATAAGGATGCTTAGCATACTTAGATTCGACACGTACTTCACATTTTGATTTATTCCACTCAAAGATAGGAAAAAAAAATTCTAAGTTGATCAGGTTTTGTAATTGACATTTTCCAAAAATTCATGTCATAAATAGTTAGACTCAAGCAAGTAAGATGAACTAGATATATTGAGTTTGAAAAGATCCCCTGTGGGGTACTCTTTTCTTACAAATATTTTATTCTTACTTATTATAATTTTGTCGAATATAAACATTGTTTAAAGTCAACACCTTGTCAAATGTTTATTTTAGAAGGTCCTTTACATAACCTTCAATTTTGTCTATTATAGAATTACCCATGAACATAGTCTCATCGGGTCCAACAAGACTAAATGAACCAAATGCTTCTTTTACAACACAAACATGACATACGACTTTTCATCAATATTCATGTCTATACAAATAGTTTTACTTTAATAGAAATATATTTTCATGAAAAGTTACAATATTTTAAGTGACACTCTTTCATAAAAGAACAAGAGTACTCTTTTGAACAAGTATATATTAAATTTTGTAGTTTTATACTAGTCATATCATATACTAGTAATAGAGAAAGTCAACGACCACAATGTCAAATATACTCCAAAAATTTTGTGGGTCTAACATAATGCAAGAATATCATTGAATTTCAGATCTTGTGCTCCAAATTTAAATTGGACACTAAGGACCCGTTTGGTAGGCGATATTAATTAGAATAGTCTCTGGATTAAAATTTAGTCCATCAAAAACAATGTTTGGTTACTATATTTAGCTTAATCCATGGATTAGTTATACCTTATATAAGGTCTCATTTTATCCCTAGAAAAGGGAGGTATAAGTAATCCAAAGTTTAACAATCCTTGGATAAGACCCCTAAATTACTAAACTATCCCTCAATCCTTTTTCCTAACTTTTGTTTGTAATTTAATGTTCCTTTTTATTTATATTGAAATGGTTATAAATGTTCTTTTTAATTCTCCAAATCTGTTTAATGTAATTTGATGATTTTACAGACTAATATTTTTTCTCCATGTTTGATTTGCTATATTGGGTTGATTTTTTTTTGGATTATAAAAAAAATATAGTTCGTCGATTGACCACTTAAACTATTTGTTTTTTCTTTAAAATAAGTTTTAGGTATTTAAACAATTTAAGTAGTCTAAAGTTTATGTTTAATTTAAGGTATATTTGACAAACAAAAATTAGAAATACACCGTGCTATCAAGGATCTCCGTAGTGACATATCACACCTCAAAATTTATATATATATATTTTTTATATTTTAGTGTTTAACTTGACTAGCTAAATGAAATAGAATAATCCTACAAAATTAAAGGGTATATAATTGTAAAGAAGATTTTTGTAGAGTTTTATCCTCAAATAATTCAAGTGAGAAAATAGCAAATACGGCGGCAAAATTATTCTTCTCCTACCTAGTTAAAAGGTCACAAAAAATAATATTGTCCGACAATTATCTATCTTGACCCAATTACATGAAAAATGAAATCTCATAATAACTCAAGGGTATAATAAGAAAAAAACTTTTTGTAGAGTTATAAACCAAACACAAGATTAGGTGGGAAGCAATGAACCAAATACTTGATAGAAAACTAATTCCTACATTACTAAACTTTACATTACAAATGCACGTGTTACTAATCTCTGCATTATGCATCATTGTACAAAACGACCCCTAAGTCTAATTTTGTCTTTATCACAAGCAAAGAACCCCAACATTTTAAATATGATCTCAAAAATATTTTTTCATGTATTTAAAAATAAATTCCATATGTTTTTCCATGCTTTCAAATTGTATACAATCGTAATACACATGGCAGCATGAAGCCTCTTTTGGAGATAATATTCTACAAAAGAATTGTTAATGCTTGAATTTCCTTTGACAATCTTTATAAAATGTCAAAGTTTAATCCGTAGAGACAACCATTGTAGGAACAAAATCACTTATTTTATGTCACTATCCCCCTTTTTCTTTCTTTTGTCACAGTTAGACAAACAAATTAGTATTTAGAATACTAACAATAAAGACTGAATCTTTATACAACTTATTTTTAGTTAATGAAAAAGTTTTTGTATTTTTCAAATCTTTAACCGAATGAACTTTGAATGATGATGAAGTTTTTATGACTTCAAATCAGTTTCAAATTCATATGGAGTAGAAAACTGAGAGATTTTAATCTTCAGAAATTTAAAATACACCATTGTTTGTAGTTAACGATGAAATTTTTATATTCTTCAATTCATTTAACATTAATATTCCTGATGAAGTATTTATACTCTCCAAGTCGAAATGTTGATTCAAACATAGTATTTAATAAATTGGTGAAGTTTTAATCTCCAAACTTGACCAAAAAATAATATTAGAAATGTCCTTGAACATCTTTAAATTGAAATTCACACTTCTCGAAGTGTGACCCATTTGGTACGCTGTCAAATTGCATAAATGAAATTTCATTATTGAGGCCATCTTTCTCATTTGAATTTGCACCTGAACTTATTTGTTCTCTTCTTCCTCTGTCACACTCAATTAGTTAAAGCATTAGAGATTACAAATAATCATACCAGTAGCATATTAAAGTAATATTGTTCACCACAAAGTTCTTTTATCATCTGATAAAATGATTCCCTTTCTCATTTTTTCTCTCCAACAAAGTAGAACACTTAAAATACCAATAGTATAATAATATCCTGAACATTGTTATTTGATTTGTATTCATAAAATATTTAGAACACTAATTTTGGAGAACTTGGTAAAAAACAACAAAGTTTAAAGAATATTTTTAAAACCAGAAAGCAGATGAACCTGAAAATTTTCAAGGAAAAAAATCGAGCCCGCTAAATTAATAGTGTTCCCTTAGGGAAATTATTCATCTCAAGAACTCGAGGTTAATGGAATATATCCTCCCAGGATAGAACGATCTTACTCACCGGTGTATTGGTACCTAAAATCACAGTGTCGACGAACCACTCAACGATAATAAAATACGCTAGAATTTGTTTGTGGAGTAGAAGAAGTTCTGAAGTTTAGAAAATTCATTCCTAATATTTTGATCTAGGACTACCTCTATTGAGAGTAAACCCCTCTATTTATAGACAACAAAGGGTAGTGTGAATAGATGCTTATTGTGCCTTATCGGAAAGGTCACAACCCTTTGAAAAAATCAAAATCTACAACTTTACAGAAAAGTCACAACTTTTCATTAAGTCACAACTCTTTAGAAAAGTCACAATTCTTCATAAAAAATACAATTTTTCATAAAAGACAGAACTCTTTAGAAAAGCCACAACTCTTCATAAAAATTATAACTCTTCATTTTTCATTCAAACCTTTTAAAATCCAGCACACTAGTGGTTGAGAACCTTCCCCATCGATCAATAGGTTGAAGATTAGAATTATGTTGAAGGATAAGGAAGAACATTGTTGATCCTCCAAATAGGACAAAAAAAAAAGAAAAAAAAAAGGAATTTCTTGCCCTCACCTGATCATCACCAAGTTAAAAAAAAGATCATTGGTTGTCAAACAATCTTGCAAACTTGCATTGAAAACTACATTGAATAAAGAATAGAAGAGAACAGGTAATCATTTTTTTATTTTTGACTCAATTTTTATCTATTAGCTACTTAAAGTTTATGTCCTTTTGATTCATGTATCAGAAATCAAATACATTTATGTATCATTTTTTTCAATTGAGATATCATTGGAAGTAATGCAAAGTGAAAAAATCGATGAATAATAAGCTCATTTTTCTACCTTTTACACTTAATGACCTTTGTGTTGGGTTATGAAGGTTGATTAGGGTGTCATGCGGAAGCTTACAATTTGCAAATCATATAGTTGATAAATCAGTTAACAAAAACTTATACTAAAAATCAAAATATTATTATATCAAAACTAATATAAAAAAAACCATTGAAACTTTAGAGATAATAAATCTCCCCATAAACAAGACTCTTAAACGACTACATTGTGGATACTATTGTTATGTGTTAGAAGAAACAAACCTATATTTATAGAGTCCTAAAACCTTTTCTTACTAGAAAAGGAGTCCTAAAGGAGAAATAAACCAAATATGAAATAATATTATATTTTCCTTTCAAGAAAAGTAAAAACATTTATGGTAATGTTTTATTTTTTCTTTAAAGAAAAATAAATCTTAAATTATGGTAAGAAAATCAGGGTAAAACCCTAACACTTTGTTGTAATGTGCGTGCTCTTATCACTAGAATTAAAATATGTGCATTATGTTATGTCTCATTATATACCCTATAATATATATTATATGAATTTTACAAAAGAAAAAAAAGTTTAAAGTCATTTTGATATCTTTTTGTCATGACCCGAAGTACACTCTAGACGTGTCATGGCGAATAGGACCTCGAAAGGCCCTAGACAAGCCACTTGATATTAGCATGACACTAAGATAAAGAAGTACAATACAAAATTAATAATAAAGCTAAAGAAGTCTAAATAATAATATCTCAACATTAGAGGACCTTAATACAAAGCTTGAGTTTGTGAAATATGTACTAAGTCTGATATAAGTCTTTACTACATAGATGTGGTCAGGACAAACCCCTAAACCACGAATAAGTCTAAAACTGAAAATGACATAAAAGGAATAATCAGTAAAGCATGATCCAACCCTAGAATCATGAGGACTCACCACTAGCCAACACCGTTGATAGATTCAATCTAGCCACGACGTAATGGAGGAGTGTCAAATCCTATATTTTAAAATAATATAGGTACAATATGCATCAGTACTTTGAATGTGAATGTATTGAATATGAAAAACATTCATAAAAACAAAAACATAAATCATGATAAGTTTGAAAACGTAATAATGCATGACCAAGTAAAACAATATCAAGTCTTGATAAGCTAGAGTCATAAATCATGGGAGTAAGTTCAATGCAAAATTGTAGATCATGCCATAAGTTTAAACCATTTCATTTTAGTGTGTAGGAGAGACTATTAACCAACATATAACCATTAGATCTAACCATGAAGTTCAATGTACTACCCCATCAAAGAGGGCCCAATATATCTTGCCAGGACACAAAGGATCATTCTTTCATCACTCTGAGACTGGTACTCACCACTAGTCCCTCTCGAGACCAAAAGCATTCGAAGACTGGTACTCACTTCTATTCTCCTTACGATCATGAACACTCGGCCTATACCTACGATGGCACGTAGTTTATAGGACATGGATAATCATCACTAGTCCGCTCAGTACTAAGTACAACTCCCCACAAAATTAATGCATTATACTTAAAGAGTAGCTCTTTAAATCATCATGGCTTCATAACTTGTTCATAAGACACTTATCTAAGCATCTAAATCATGATCATATTTCATATTAAGAATACCTCAATCGGAAACAACCTAATTCATCAAAAGCATGTTGGCACTTTATTCGAAAGCACGTGTTGATCTTATCCTTTTTTAATCTACAATGCATACATGCCATCAAGACTTGATTTCATAATCAGATCATACATACAAAGCATGAGTTTATGAAAATCATCCTTAAAGCACAGTAAATTCACAAATTCCTCAATTCAATGTTGCATACATAATCTCGAAGCATAATTCATGATCACAATATAGCACGTAGTATTGGGTTCATATGAAATTCATCAAAACATGCAATACAACTCAATTCATGCATAATAAGATCCTATAGATTGAATTTAGTCATAAATGATTGAACCCATTAAGAAACATGCAAAACCTTAGAATTTGGATTGAAATCATAAAGAGATTTGAAAAAATCTTTGAGACTCAATGAATGAACGAGGATCCATTGATGAACTTTCCATATACCTTGATAATCACAACCCTAGAGTGAAGAAGAAACCTTGAAGTTTTGAAGAAACCCTAGTTTTTCCTTGGTATCTTGGAGAGAATTTGTAGAGAAAACCCTGAGAGCTTTTGAGAGTTTGAGTGAATGGGAGGGAATATGTAGAGTTCTAAGTGTAAAATAAGTTATAGGGTAAATATAACATAGTCTAGAATTTAAAAGGGTAGGAAAATATCCAAATGACCCTAAGTTAACAATAGTCGAAGGGATCTACGGACCAACCTACAATCCGTAGAAACTTCTACTGGTTCCTAGTTGTCTATAGAAAAAGTACTAGAGGTCTAAATATTCAATAAGTTTCCAAGAACGGTTCCTACAGTCCATAGGTCTTTCTACGGGTCGTAGACACCAACCGTAGAACCCAAAGTCAATCAGAATTTTCACTAAGTCTGAAACACCTTCTACAACCACTTTATACGGGTCGTAGAATCTTCTACGAATAGTTCTATTGGTCCGTAAGAAATTTTTTGGAGTTGTCAAAATTCAATTTTTTAGAATCTTTCCACGACTACCTTCCTACAGACTATAGGACCTTGTATGGTCCGTAGGTGGACTTGTAGAAACTGAACTAGTAGTAAAAAATGCAACTTTTCCCTTCCACTTCGACTTACCATTTTTCAAGGTGTTACACTTTTGGCTTTAGGCCAAAAGTTGAGAGAACTTTTTGAGTGGTGGAAATACTTGGTGTTCGACGGTACTACAAGTTTTCCCACCATTGTGGCATTGTTAGCTTACCTCATAGGCCTCTCTTTCTTCTCCTCTACTTTTTTATTTTATTTTGTCTCCACCATCGCGCTGGAAAATGGCAACTTCAGATGTGGCGACTTGTCAACCACCACCAACAAATAAGTTGATATCTAACAATCCATTGCTAATGGATAGATATTCTCATTCTTAATAATTTTTGGTAATTTTGTATCTTTTTACATACCTAATTATGAAGCTTTTAGATTGGAAACTTTGGTGGAGACATGATTTATCTTGAGCTTGAGGAAGAACATTAGCTTTCTTGGAGAAAATCTTTGAGCTTGGAATCTTGGGGCTTGATCTTGAGGGAAGAAACTCTTTATGAAGTTCTTAGAGTGGAAGAACTTGGGAAAACCTTGGATAAAAAGTTTCTCTTTGTATCTTGAATTTTTGACATGGAAGTTTTAGGGTTCTCGATGGAGAAGAGGAATCCTAGGTGAGTTTTGAGAGAATATCTAGAAACTTGAATATTTAAATTGATGACTTTGAGAGGAAAACTAGTTAGTTGAATGATATACTCAGTTAATACACTCAAAAACAACTTAGAATATGGTTAAAAAGCTTGGGAAATGACTAAATTATCCCTGGAATGCATGCAGGAAGTTGCTGGAAAAAATTGCAGCAAGCCTCCACGGATAGCTCTATGGTTTGTTGAACATTCCACCATCCGTAATTTTCATCCATAGAACTTCGACTGTATGACAGAGCTTCACTAAAATGGGCATAACATTTTACTCTGAACTCGAAATGGAGAGAATTTGGTGGCGTTGGAAAGAGGACCCATAGACATTTAATTTGATAGGTTAGGGCCACCTAATTCGTTATGTACTGAGAGATACGGTCGTTTGAAGTTGACCCAAGGAAAATCTTATATTGAAACTCAATCACTAAAAAAACTTTCAACTCAACTTTGTGCTAGGAAATTCAAGTTATTTTAATTCATATCCAAAATCATTCTCACACTAAAGAATTAACCTTAACACCTTAAAACAATTAAGAATCACTTGGCACAACCTTATACACAAATGAAAATGGTTCAGATCTTAACTTAGAAATTTTTGGGGTGTTACACACCTTTTCACATTGAAGGTTGAGACTTTTACAAAGAGTTTAAAAAAGTTGTGACTTTTCCAAAAAATTATGATATCTTGGATGAGTGTGATCTTTTCAAAGGGTTGAGACTTTTCAGAAGAATTGTGACTATTCCAAAGGGTTGTGACTTTTCGAAAGAGTTGTAACTTTTTTGAAAGATTGTGCCTTTTCTGATAAGACACAATAAACACATGTTCATACTACTTTTGTTGGCTATAAATAGAGGGTTCCCTCACATTTTTAAACTTTAAATTTTCTAAGTTTTTTATTCTTCTTCTTCTTCTTAGAACACCCAATCTAGTACATACTAAAATTATGAAAGAAAATAAAGTATATTTTATATTGTATTACATTTATTTATTTTTTTATATTATAAAATATATTAAAAGCATACACCTTTCACATTGAAGGTAGATACTTTTTCAAAGAGTTGGGACTTTTCCAAAACGTTCTGATTTCTCCGATGAGTTGTGATCTTTTCAAAGGGTTGCGACTTATCAGAAGGTTTTGTCTATTTCAAAGAGTTGTGACTTTTCCAAAGAGTTGTGCCTTTTTTGAAAGGTTATGACTTTCTAAAGAATTGTGACTTTTGGATGAACTATAACCTTTCTGGAGAGCTAAGATTTTTTTAAAGGGTTATGTTTTTTTTGATAAGGTACAATTAGCACATATTCATACTACCTTCGTTGGCTATAAATAGAGGGTTCCCTCACATTTTTAAACTTCAAATTTTCTAAATTCTCTATTTGTCTTCTTAGAAGACCCAATTTAGTACATACTAAAACTATGAAGGAAAACATAAAAGTAGGGGTGTACAAAATCGAACCAAATCGTAAATCAAGAAAAAAAACTTGACTAGTGATTGGTTTGACTTGGTTTGGTATTGAAAAAAAAAACGCGACTATATTTGGGCTGGTTTGGTTTTAACTAAAAAAAACCAACCCGACATTATATATATAATTTTAAAATTTTATTTTATACATAAAAATATATACTTTGATATAATTTTTAAATATTTCTTATACTTTTTTATAGTTTTTATCTTTTAATATATTATTTCAAGTTTGAAACTTAGAGTTCTGAATAGTTCAATAAGATTATAGTCCACAGATGTTGGTAATTATAATAAAACTTAAATCAAAATCAAATTAATACTAATGCAAAAAGAAAATCAATTCAACACTAAGAATTACAATAATATTGAATATTTGTTCTTTGATTTTACATTAGTTTAGACAATTCAAATACATAATCTAATTTTAATTTCCTTTAATATTTAGTCATGTAACTAATACGTATTAAACTTTATTTAGCATGATTTAGTACTTTTAAATTATGATCATTTTCATTATGACTTGTTAATTTGCAATATTTGTTTTACGCGATTTCATTATTATTATTATTTTTTTGTTGGATATTTTAGTGTCATTACTCATATCATATTTTGTGTTATTTTCTTAAGAAACACCTTATATAATTGTATTTTGGTAGGATTAAAGAAATATTTGAAATACAAGTAAATTATATATTTGTATGAATACTTTACCGGAAAAACCCGAAAAAATCCGAAATACCCAAAAAATCCGAAAAAACCCGATGTTGAAAAACCCGAGTTTTATTGGTTTGGTTTGGTTTATAGATTTAAAAATCCGACCCAAATGGTTTGGTTTGATATTTGAAAAACCCGAACCAACCCGGCCATGTACATCCCTACATAAAAGTATATTCTTGAATTCCAAGGGTGCCACAATTCCTTTTTTATATAAGATATAAGATCTTGGACCCTTCTTTTAATTTTCTTTCTCCGTTTTATTGGTGAAGAACCAGTCTTTGAGTTATGGTTTGATTCCTTGTTGGAAAATTGGGATACTATTGTATTAATTAGAGTTGTTTGACATTGGTGCTGAGATTGTATATTATCGTGGCTTCTTGTTTGTAATTCTACAAAGACCTATAGTTGCAACTAGTGGTGGCAAATGGGCGGGTTGGATCAAATTTCGACGGATTGAAAATGGGTAATAATTTAATCCGCTCATATTTGATATGAGTAAAAATTGATTGGGTAATAAATGGGTTGGGTAAAATACTAGTTTACCCATATTTACCATATTTTCATGAATAAATAGTACTTTACTTAAGAATTCAATATGGAGAAAATATTTTACTCTTTTTTAGATGAAAAATCTTGAAAATGCTTCATTTAGTTTTATTGTATTATAAAAAAAAAATCATATAACTTTTCAATATAAAATAAATTTATGTAATAACAAGATGAAAATATTTTTAATTTCAAAGTAAATTAATATTTGCATTTTAGGACTAAAACATGCTTAATGCACTTTAAGCAATGTCAATACTAATACATGATTTGCTTATTTTACACTATTATTTATTAACCAATATAAAATTAAACAAATAAAAAATATATAATTATAATTAACAAAAGAAATGTACATTTAAAATATATATTTTTGGAGGGTCAAAGACTCCACCTTTTCAATTATAGAGAAGAATAATTAGTTCTATAGAATAGCATAAAAAAGAAGAGAAGTTACACTATTTTTAGTAATATCATGAATTTTGAGTGAATAACAGTTAAAAGCTTAACTCATTTGGCAAATTCATATTTTACCCATATTTTTATGGGTTGAATATGAGTATCAACCCATATTTTAAGGAAAATGATTTCCCTTCAAAAATTAAGGAAAACATTTTTCAAAACTTTCCTTCAACTTTAAAAAATCAATTTTTTTGTTGAAAAAATAAATTTAAAGCTTATTTTAAAGAATATTTTTCATTTTTTTACCCGACCCTCATCCCG